>JAYKAV010003028.1:413563-426251 GCA_035582835.1 Phoebastria nigripes | reverse complement strand
CTCATGAGGTTCACCCGGGCCCACTTCTCGAGCTTGTCCAGGTCCCTCTGGATGGCATCCCGTCCCTCAGGCGTGTCGACCGCACCCCTCAGCTTGGTGTCGTCTGCAAACTTGCTGAGGGTGCACTGGATCCCACCGTCTATGTCATTGATGAAGATATTAAACAGTATTGGTCCCAATACGGACCCCTGCGGGACACCACTTGTCCCCGATCTCTATCTGGACATTGAGCCGTTGACCACTACCCTCTGGATGYGACCATCCAACCAATTCCTCACCCACCGGACAGTCCACCCATTAAATCCGTATCTCTCCAGGTTAGAGGAAAGGATGTTGTGGGGGACTGTGTCAAAGGCCTTACAGAGATCCAGATAGATGACATCTGTAGCTCTTCCCATGTCCACTGATGTAGTCACTCCATCATGGAGGGCCACTAGGTTGGTAGGCCACTAGGTAATCTATAGGCAGTAATCCTTTGTAGTAATAGACACATACAAGAGTAGTTCATCCCTTCTATCCTTAACACCTTGCTGAAGATGAGGTTTTTCCCTGGGAGTGGTTACAGGGGGACACCTAAGCTTAGGGCTACACAGCTGTATGGTAAGAGAGAGAGGTGCCTTGCAACTAGACTTGCAATGTCAAAGTGTAGAAACTCAGTAACACACAAGAAAAAACATAGTTGTAAATCATACAAAGTACATATATTTTAATTGCATTGTAATTGTATTACTCGACCCACATGCCTTTAATTTGCAAAATGTAACAAATGTATTATAGAAAAATCTATAAAAGCCTTTAAAAAGCCACACTTCAACAGCAGGCCAGATCAGTATTATAACAATTTGGTTTAACTTTATTTCACCCCCTGAAAGCTTCCTGATGTCAGTAAGTATGTCAATTAAATCGGTTATCAGCCCGTTCATTTTTTGACACAAGGTGTGAACTATGGCAACTGAACAGATTTCTAAAGAAGAAAATAGGGCATATGAACTTTGCTTTTTAGTATAAGTTTATGTAGTCACTCATACTCAATCTAACAGGGGGATGTCTTGGACTGCTGTTTGTTGCAGTTTGTTTTTTCTCATAGWTATGTGTATGACATATAGTCATGCCACCTACGTTAAGCTCTTATATGTTGTAATGGATGCTGGCTTACATTAAGTAGAGTAGACAAACATAAATAGATAAGCTAAAAAATAGTAGTTGTTTCATTCTAAAACCTGTTGATACTTTGGCTGTTAGGAATTTTGAAATTAATATTGGGAAATTTCAAGTATGTTCTGCTTCAAACAACTGTCARTTAAATATGCTGGTGTTGTTTGACTCTGTGTATTTTTCAGTTTATTTTTCCTATTTGCTCCGTGTATTTTCCATTAGAGAGAATGGAGGAGGAGGGACAAATAAGAGCACACAAACCTGTCATTAGATGATCAAAAATACACTACCATACAGTTTTTAACAGATGGCATCATGGATAACAGTTGTTAAGGCAAATTATCATAGGTAAGAACACTGGCTATAGTGCATCAGATCCTTAAGCTAAATAGTAAGATGAACACTTCAAAAGTACTTTCTTATGGCTGATTTCTAAATTTAGAGCAATACCCATGACAGCAGTGCTGTGTGGACACTCATGCAATGTTTTTATGTATTTTAGTAGGATGCCACAGTATAAAGTAATGCAACCTCAGGAGTGATTCCTGATGTTTTTCCCTCAGCAGTAGGAATTCATAGGGAGCTTTAAAATGTCATTAGGAAAGTTCTCTTACGTGTATTTTTATTCTTGTCCACAGAATTGTTTTCACTTCTAGAAGTGTCTTAACTATAACAAAAAGCTAACTAATGCTTTAACACAAGCTTGATACAACTTTTCCTGTGCCACTCTTCAAACGCAAGGCGGTTCCACCATAGACCAGCAACTCTGCCACATAGGTGCGTCACATTACAGCAGCTGGCCTAGCCACATGTGCAGTTTGTCAAGTGGTTCCTGAGTTGCTATGTTACTGCTTAAGCACAGATTATCTCTGTGAACAGGATACTGAGCTGGGCACTTTGCTTTCATTCCAGTATGCGACAGTATACACTGTTTGCACACACGTACTCTCAGAGATGTTTTGCCTGTTCCTTTTGGTCAACCTTCTGTGAAGAAAAAGAGCTAGACCACATCCCATTAACTGGCAAAAAAAATACATTCTAAGGTAATTTTTTTTTTCAGGTTTGCCATTCTAGGGTGAACTTCCATCTGTCACATAATTTAAATTCTTTCCAAGGTTTCTGTTCCCTATTACCTTTTCAATATAAACTGATTTCATTTGGAGTTTAGCTTCCCTTCAGGCACATTTGATTAGGAATTTCGCAGTTTGACAAGGTAATAATGAACTAAATCTGAGTCACACTTATTATTTTAAGTGAGTGAATACACTCATTGCTTCCTTAGCATGTTCRTGGTTGGTCCTTGTTTTTCCTCTTTGGAAGGCAATGAGATTTTCTGCYGATGGGTTAGGCTCACTTCCCTGCTCTGTGAAGACAAAATGAGGACAAGTAGCAAAGGACAAAAGCTTTTAGATTTTTCTAATTTAGATTAGAAAAATTCTAGATTTTTCAAAGCAAAGTATTATATCTTAGTCTCTGGAGATTTTGGCATCTATTCCATTTTACTGTTTTGCGCTGTGATTTGCTTTCATATTGCTATACTAAAGGCATCTGTGGTTTTTGAAAAAGGAAATGCTAACTGCTTACCACTTAATATGTCTTACTTAGGTTCTAAAATTATTGCTTTTGACTTGAGGTTCCTGTTTTTTTAAAATCCTTAGCCTGCTTACACCCACTACTGAGCTCAGTTTCTATCACTAGCAATCAAAAAATTTATCTTTACTGAAGAGTTCTTGCTTGTTCCACCTCTGGCAGAAATCTGTAATAAGAAAGGGCATGTACTGATATTGAGTGGCTACTGCAGCCCTAAATGTATGCTGTTATCAGACAATAGCAATGTAGTGAAGCACCGGTATTAGTGCAGCAGTGTGTCCTTAATGTTCCTCTGACTCTTCCTCCGTTCTGGACCCTCAGCTGCAGCGCATCTGCTCCAGCAGTGAGGAAAGAGGACTGGAGGTGTCTGCGGCCTTTCTCCCCCTGCTCCCCTACGCTGGCCCCATTTCTCAGCAAGGTGCCAGAGCAGAGCAGACCACAGCAGGTTTGCCACATATCTATGTGGAGGTGGTTTTTGGAGAAGGAGTGTGGTGAGGGAGGGTGTCATATCTCATGGGGCAGAGGAAAAGCAGAGAGTGCCACAGTCCCAGTACCATCTCGAGCTGTAACATGTAGCATGTTCTTTGAGAAAAATCCCACTAGCTGGGGGCTGGAGGATTAGTGAGGGTAGAAGAGGGGGATGCGTCCACCTTGCTGAAGGTTGAGCTCTGTGACTTTCGCTTCCTGAGGAATACATATGTGCCTAGCCCAAGTATTCAGTGTTACATTGGKGGAACAAACCAGACATGGCTTGTGGACTGGAAAGAGGTGAACCTGTACTGTAGAGGAAACTTAGTACAGCAGGGGTAAGCCAGTGAAGCTGTCTGCTCTTCCATTTACCCTGGAAGGGGGTAGCATYGGTGAAGCTGATGCTGCTTGTGATGCCATCTTCCTAGCATCTTCAGAAGAAAAGAAGAGAGAGAGATACCATGACAGGATTGTTGTCTCAGTCCTGTTCATGGTGGAACACATTGCTCTGTGAGGTGCTTCAGCCTCTAGCAAACCTGAGCTCAGATGTGTCTCGGCTGCAGGCCTGCCTAGGAATTGCATTAGCACTTCTGTGTTCCCTTTGATCACGACATTGGCAGATGATTGGTACTCTTTCTGATCATTTTTAAGGCCCCTCTTTATTTGAATCAGAAAAGCCTTTCTATAAAGAGATTAAAGTTTTGGAACTTGTGCTTTAAGTGTGTCTTCTTGTTTTTAACATATATACTCAACATACATGCATACTGTCAGTGCTACTATGAGGGGTTCATTTCACAGAAAGATGAAACCTGGCCTTCCTGACTTTGCAAGAGAATGGGCAAAATGTTTTCCTTCCACGTAGGAGGATTTAGAATGGTATGTTCAGTGGCTATTCTGTGCCAAAAAAAGTTTCGTCTTCATTGATATACCCTCAAGAACCCACTTACTAAAATCCTACTGGAGCTTGATAGGTAGAAACAAGGACATTTATTAAACTAACATTTAATAAATAAGAAAAACTTTGAAAACTCCCATTTGACTTTTTTTTGGTTTTCCTAGCAGATATTTTCAAGTATACCATATTACTATCTTCCCATACCCACTAACCTTCTCTAAATGTTTCCATGGTTGGTAGCATGTCTTTGCTGACCCATACATCTTTTGAACGGAACAGTGACCAAGACTAAAATCAACAATTTGTGTTGAGACTATGTGCTTTACCTCCTAACTCCAGTTCCTCAAAAGAAGAGCACTGAGTTGGAGTATATTTGAAATGTGTGTTTTAAGGATATGATTCCATAATTGCTGATCTTTCTGTCACTGGTGGTTGCACCCAGGGAAGTTTTCAGACCTATCTTTTCCTTCTCCATGTTCATTGCAGAAAGGCAAAGAGTTTTCCACTGCTTTGTTTTTTTTCCCTGCCTTGCCTTGTTTTCCTCCATGTGTTTCTGCCTTCATCAAGAGGAAGAGACAAACAGTGTGGTGTTCCACGCCTAGTTTGAAGGGGTCACTTTGAAGAGATAATCACTGCTGGAGTCGAGAAATACCTGTCCCTAGCAATGTACTGCAGAAATCCTATTCCTTCTTCCCAGCCAAGCATAAGGAGGGTTTCAAGTTATCTGCTCTAGAGAATGGTCTGATTATACCTGTATGGCTACTTGCCCGCGCTATAGTGAGGCAAATAAAGATGCCGTAAGTATAAAGGCACAGTTTGGTTGTGTGAATTTAGCTTCTTCTCGCTCAAGTTCGCTTCCAGTAGAAAGATTTCCATTAACTGAAATGAGTATCATCCTTTTCCTGTCAAGTTTTCTGTGATGGTTTTGTGGATACATTGAATTTTGCCAGTTAGGTTTCAGAGAGAGTGAATACTAAGGATATGGGGTGAAAGTAAAAAGATGAATGGTAGGCTGATGCTGCATTCATTTATTCATTGCCAGTTTATATCTGGTGTCAACGCTGTTAGCTTGCCTTTCTGAAGATTAATTCTT
The DNA here is from genome assembly GCA_035582835.1 of Phoebastria nigripes. NCBI lineage: Eukaryota > Metazoa > Chordata > Aves > Procellariiformes > Diomedeidae > Phoebastria > Phoebastria nigripes. The sequence continues at coordinate 421,050 of JAYKAV010003028.1, read as the reverse complement.
ACTGATGTATTTTTAGAGCATTCTGATTTAATAGGTATGAGGGCAACCAGGAAAATGGGCTATGCTTTTTATACTTCTAGTTTCCCTGTTTATCCTTGGAGCCTTTCTCTGCTCTTGTTCCTGTTTGAACAAGATTTTGTGGAGCTGATCTCAAGTTACCCTACTAACAATCTTCCAGTCCATTCTGGAATCACACTTGCCTTTTTAGGGTAGCGTCACATAAATATTCCATAGTCATTCAGTGGTCAGTGGGTATCTGGGGCTTTTTTACATGGAGAGGTTTCCAACTCTTTTTATSTCATGTGTTTTTGTGGATGGTACCTAAAAGGCACAATGTACTGCCGAGTTTTTCTTGTTCTTATCATTCCACTTCTTGTATGCTGTCCTGTGAACTTTGTACCTTTGAGCAGTTTTATGGTCTCTTTATGCCCACTCTCCAGCCTGATGCTTCTGCACTCCATGCTGCCCATTGCTCTCTCTGTTTTAGCCAAGACTTCACCCTCCCCTAGTTCTTTCACAAAGTCTTACCTTCTCCATTGTAACTAATAATCTTCCATGCGGAACCTATCAATGCCTCATTAAACACTATGCTGATGATATATCCTGCCTTTCCTTTATTTAAACAAAAATAATAAGTTAACCATAGAAAGATGTCAAATTGGTCTGGTACAAGTCTACTCATCCTGAATCCATCTTGCAGTTCATACATAGTATATTGATCATCACCATAATTGTATGTTGTTAGCCATCCTCTTACTCAAAAACTGTGCATTAGATGGCAGCTTTATGGATGGTCTTTTATTATTATGATTGTAATAATGACTTAACTGATAAATATAAATTTTCAAGAAATCTCAGGAACGTTCTGAAACATTGCCACCTTGTGGCTTTTAAAAAATCACCATCTTTAACTGTTTTTTCTTGTACTTAGTTGGAAGAAAGGGCATGGCATAGTTTAATTTAAAATAATTCACTAATGAAACCTGCTGTCTTTGTTTTCCAGCTTACAGGAAGTATAAATGAATCCTAGTAGTTTTACACAAAGTTGTTCTTCCATGCATTGCACTAGGCTTCTTTTCTCTCTCATTTTTTTGTTTTTCTTACAGTGAATTAAAATGGCTGTGCAGTGTAACATAGGGATGACAGAAACCATAAATCCACTAAGCAGTAGCTTTTAAAATTATGCAAGAGTGAACTTATCAAGGTATAATTAGGTAGCAGGTGGTAATATTTAGGATGTACTTTGGAGTCCCAGCTGACTAAATAGAAGCTGAATCTCAAAATTATATAGATGAGTTGACTTTGAAACAGTCTTATTAATATTTTATATGCATGTCTGATGCTTGTCTTCTCCAGGAAAAAAATGCTTTTTAAATATGATGGCACTTTCCATTTAAGTATAGCAATAACAAAAGAAGATCTGTAGTAGACTGCAAAAATTGGTGGGCTATATTTCATGTTTTTTTATTGTAAAAAACCTTGTAGAGTAGATGGTCAAAATGCTCCTTTCTTTTGTGAGCTCCTTTTCCTATTTGCCATCATTGTTGGAGCATTACAAACAAAAATATTCATATTTTATCAGCCAGGAAACAAAGGTGCCAAACCTGTTTTTTTTTTACATTCTTCTTCTTTCTTTCTTTCTTTTTAAAGTCCCTATGAAAATGCAAAAAGCAGTGGACCATGGGCATGCAGTCTGTCCTGAATAATGTGGTTCAGTGCCAGGGACTGTGAGAAAGGACCAGGATCTGGAGTGCCATCCAGAGTTACTGCTTTCCCCAGCATGAGCTTGGGAACCTCTGAGTCCCATTTTGAGCAAGCTCCACGAGACAGAGCTCTCTGCCAAGCCAGGCGTAGGGCCCAGGCTCCATGGTGGGTGAGAGCAGCAGTGCCAGCAGGCTGGCTGTAAGCAGCAGTTCAGGAGGAACCTAACGAAGCTGACTAAAAGAGACTGAGTTGCATCCATTACAGTCCTGTTCTCATGGGATTGAAAGACATGCAAAGCAGTAAATTTTTCTGCATGGCCCTTCAGCAGGTCCAGACTGTAACTTCATTCTCAAAATGAATTCCACTAGATGTGCATATACAGTAGCATGAGAGGACAAGGAGCAATGAGATTCAAAGAACCAGAGAAACATGAGAGCCCACAGCTTTGAGGCAATGCTACAGTTCCTCTGATTGCTTCTCTTCTGTATCTCCGAAAAAATGGCAACAACTGTTTCCTTTGATAAAATAGTCGGCACTGACTATAAATAAGATTTCTATTTTGTTTTCTATTTATCTTATATGATAATCTACAGAAATACAATTTAGCATGGAGAAGCACAGCAAGTGCATCCAGTTTATGGGTACAAAGTTGTGAGGGGTCATCCAACTGCACAGCAGGCAATGGGAAAGAAAGGAGAGGATGCTGGCTGAGAACATTAAGACATTTTTCTGCATTTCAGTCATCTTTTCTGGTGAAGGGAGAGTAGGTTCATAAATGATTTACAGCTTGCTGAAGGAATTTGAAAATGTATAACAGTCATTTCCCATGCAGATGTCAAAATAAATCATTTTGTACAATAGGAATAAAATGTGGTATTGGACTGGGTAGTATTGTTTGGGGAGCTGCATGAAATGATTATAAATCAAGGTGAAAATTTCAAAGGGACTTTGAGAAAGTCATAAGTGTTTGGAAGAAGCTGTAAAATAAGAAAGACAATGATTTTCAAAATGGGAGGGGAAGGGCATCTCCTTTGGAGACAGGCGCAAGAAATGTATTAGGAACACGCACTGGGGACTCCCATAAAAGCAGAGCTGGGGTGCGGGTGAGAGAAGCTGTCCAGGCCAGGGACGGGGATGGGACAGGGAGTTGTGCTGAGAAGCCTCCAAATTGGAGAGAGCTGAAGAGAGCGTTGGGGCAGAATAGAGCATGGCAGATGATGGAAACTGTTGCTTCAACAGTCTCTGTTGTCTGCTTGCTTCTTTCCGCTTCCYTTCCCAGGAAAGAGAAATCACACTACTGCTGGAGGGTGCTGAGCCTTGAGCTCCCCTGCTATTTTAGAAGCCACACTTGTGTATGGTAAGGTGGCAGGATGGCTTCAGGCCTCCCCAGGAAGCCACAGGCATCCTCCACTCCTGATCCTTGTGCTGTTGTCTCCCTTGGTACACAATGGTCAGAAGGGACCTCTGGAGATCATCCAGTCCAACCACCCCCTCAAAGCAGGACTGCCAGCAACACCAGGTCTGGTCAACCGTGGCTTTATCTAGCCAAGTCTCAACTAGACTAGACTTTAATAGCAATACTATTAAAGTTTTTCTCCAGGTCCAACCCAGAGTGAGAATTGCAGTACAGGAGCTTGTACTTGCAATTAGGGTTGAGAATGTTCCAAACAACAAGTAGTAATATAGGGTCTTTTTGGCTATTAGCAATGGGAAACAATTTTTCTTTTTTTTTTTTCATTTCTCTGCCTTTGCATATTTTCCTTCTTTGTCAAGTGCATAATGGTACTAGTTGTTGAACAGTGCCAAGGTAGCACTGAGCAATTCCTAATTAGCTTGGTATGAGCGTTTTGACTTGCATTGGAGTCAAATGAATGTTTGTTCCTTCTCTTATTTCTAGCAATGCTTCATTGCTGTGGCAGAAAGAAATCTGGATATTTTTCTAAATCAAGTGTCCTTTTCAAAATTAACTAAGTCTTCATTAACGGTGCAGAAATCCTCATTAATGAGGATAGTTGGCAGAGGCAGCCCAGTTTGGCATTCCAAAACCCAGGCTAGGACTGGCAATTTGAAATAAAAATTTAATGAAAAATGCTGTGAATGAAGGAGATATAGGTCTTCATCTGTCATTGWCTTTTCTTAGTGAGTTTTATGCAGGGAATGCAAAATCATTGACAGACAATTACAATCTCTGAAAAGAATCTTTTTTTCTCAGCATGTGATTTCACTTTAGACCATGTTAATGCTGAGTGAAGATTTACAACAGGAGAAGAAGAGAGTACAAATTCCTAAAATAGCGTAAGTTGGTCATAGGGCCAAGATTTAATTTTCTGGGTAGAAACCAGCTGTAATAAGCCTAAACAGCACTGTGGATCAGTGAGAAAGGTGAAAATGTGGAAACATTTTTCTCTCTACTAGGCCCTGTGTTTTGGAATATGCCACATGTTGAGGCTACCTCAATACAACATCATTTGTCACCAGTAAGAGGGACTGCAGCATGAGTGTTGTTTTATTCTAGTCAAAGTTGTTGCTAATTGATTAGTGCTCCCCATCTCACTCTCAATTTTTTTCTGTCACCACCCATCCCTGTCAGAGGCAACAACCACTCAAGCATGAATGTCACCACAAATGTGACCGGCCTTGCTTCAGTGTTGTCACTTGTTCCATTCAATGCAATATGCAGCCATGCACATCTAGTTTTCCTTTTAGTCTGGTTTTCAGGTTATTGTTATAATCAGATCAGCCATACAGGAGCAAATGAAAAAAATCAGACAACGATGGTACTTGCTGAATAGAGATCTGGGCAGAGCCCTTTCCCAAACCTTCCAACAGCTGTATTTGGCACACATGAATTCACTCTTGCAGCTCCAAACCTCTGAGTCCTTGATCATTCCTTAGGCTGACCTGAAGGGCAATACCGCTTTGCTTGACAGATGAGATTTTGCCCAAAATAAAAGAGACTTTTCTTATATTTTTTCTAGAAAGCTAGATGCTGTCTTTCATTTATTTTCAGTGCCTCGATACTTTCCATTGTGGGGTTGTTTCTTACATTTTCCAGTCTCTCCTCCAGTGACAATTCTTTACAGCCAYGATGCTGCTTCCGTTCTTGGCCTGGAAGGTCAGCAGTGGCTGCCCTTTGAGAAAGCCATGACTGAGTCTTTCCTCGCTCGGTGAGTCTGAGGCTGCTAACCCTCTTTGTAAAGACTCTGCAATTCTTCCTCAGTAATCCATCGTTGGTTTTTTTTTCTCTTTTTTGTTTTTTTTTCCATCGCTAATGAAAAAAGCAAGCCACCACAATTTGATACAGGATTTTCATAAGCTCCCTTCAGGTCTTGTAATAGTCAAGCTAACGTGTATAGGAATGACCATTTTTGTAGCCTCCCTTAATACATCTGACATCTGCAGGTTTCAGCGCTGTCAAATGCTGCATCCTGCAGCTCTCCAGTGCTACCTTCACAGTCATGATTATTATTACTTCCCTGGCTTCTGTGCTATTTGCCATGCACTGCAGAAGTTATCTGTGAGGTTTTTATTCACATCTTGTATTGTAATTGTGTTTACAGGCCATAGAAGAACTATTCAGTCAACATTGGTCTCTGTAAGAGTCTGTCAGTATAATTTTTGTTTGGTTGTTTGTCTGTTTGTTTTAGTCTGACCTTCTAGGAAACAGAAGCTGAAACCCCACTCTTTCTCCATAACAGCTTTGGAATTTACTTATCCATTTCAGCAAAATGGCAAAGATCTTGTTTAATATGCTCGCTTAAAGAGAAGCTACAGTGAACATTTAGTCCTTATCAGACATCATAAAATTGGCATCCAGGATAATACTTAGGAAATTCCAGCATCCTTTGGAGTTTATACCATCTTAAGCACCAGAGAATTTAACCATCAATCCAAACTTCTCTCTTGTGTGGATTCTTTATTGTCTGATAGGTGGTCAGCTCATTTTACAACCTCAGTATATTTCAGTTAAAACAGTAAATCAACTGCAAGACATAAGTAGTGGGCCACAGAGCTTTGTAAGATCCACTGTTGACAAAACTATTTGTTTTGGATTTTAACGCAAATTTTGGGTTACCCAAATAAAATTCTGCTGCAGAGATATAAGCATACTTAATTAAATTAACATAAAAATTACAGTAATTAACCATTTTCTACCAAGATGTGAGACTGGTTAATCTGAAATTGATATATGCATAAACTTAACAAATATTTAATTCCATCATATTCTTTGCAATATTCTTAGTATACATATGAGAACAATAGGAAATAGACTAAGTTAATGATCCTTAGCCTCAAGTCCACATGAACGGCCACAAACATATGAAGGAACTTTAGTCTAAAGTAAGTACCAGCAGTTCTGCAAAGTTTAACTTATTCCTTGGTGACATAAATATTCAATGTGTCTTATTCCAGAAGAAACTGTGAAAACAGAAACCCTTTGAGTATTATTTGGTGGTTTTGGCTAGTGAATGTGTGCATGTGAGCAACACAAAGCACTTGTCTGTGCAGATACCCTCTTCTCAGTGTTAATTGTTGCTCCTTATCTATTTAATGTCATTTAAATAAAAGGAGGAGGTGGTTTGGCCAAGATCTGCACTTCTGTGATGTCTTGCAGCTGCCATTATGGTGGCTCTCGATCATCAGATAACAGAATCACAGAATAGTTGAGGTAGGAAGGGAACTCTGGAGGTCATCTGGTCCAACCACCCTGGTTTCCAGGATGACCTGCTCCATCACTTTTCCAGGACTCAAGGTGAAACTGACTGGGTCCTCTTTCTTGCCCTTCTTGAAGATAGGAGTGACATTTTCTTTCCTCCAGTCTTCAGGCATTTCTCCCAGTCACCATGTTTGATCAAAGATTATCGAGAGTGGCCTTGCAATGACATCTGCCAACTCCCTCAGTGCTTGTGGGTGCATCCCATCAGAGCCCATGGACATATGTATGTCCAGTTTGCCTAAGTGTTCCCTGACCTAATCCTCTTCCTCCAAGGGTACATCTTCCTTGCTCCAGCCTTTCCCCGTGTTCTCTGGAACCTGGGACTCCTGAATTGGATCGGATGTGGTTACGTGAATACATTCAGACTGTTGCCATGACTGAAGCTAGCAGGTCTGATGGATAAGCTTGGAACTGCATTTTAAATGGGAAGTGTTTTCTGTGTGAAAACAAAACTTAAGTAGGTATCTAAGGACACCTTACAACACCTAAGAACACCTGCTGCAAGTTTTCCAGGTGGTACCTGTGAATGGGCCAGAATATGTGGAAAAACTACATAGGCCTTTATAGTCAATACTGACAAGATCCAAAACGTTAGAGGTCCTTTTTATGCAGGTCAGTGACCCATGCTAAAAATCTCTATGTGGATATAGCAAGAAGAGATGTGTTTAACCAGGGGTTTGTACTGATGCATTCCATTGCTGAGCTGGCTGGAACAGACATTGCCACACTGGATAAGATGCCATTAGAACTGTACCTTTATTACTGTTCCGCTGATTCAGACTGTGGATAAATCTATCATCCACTCTTGCTGCTTAATAACCAGCTGCTGTAGTCCTTGTAATGTAACACTTTCATTAGATTCAGAAATAGGACACACAAAAGGATAGCAAATGATCCTGGGAAGTCTTTCCCAGACAGATAAATGCTACTGACAATAAAGTAAGTTGTTATTATTAGCATTGTGATGTTAATGAAAATTATGGACAATTGTCTGCTCTTGAAGCCGGCTCTTCCCTTTCTGTATAGTTTGGGGTTTTTTTGTTTTGTTGGGGTTTTTTTTTTTTTT
>JAYKAV010003028.1:313461-413556 GCA_035582835.1 Phoebastria nigripes | reverse complement strand
GTTTTTTTTTTTTTTTAGTGCAGAAGACTTAAAAAAGACACCCACACAGGCTGCAGAAGTTTGAGAGAAATGGTTCATATTATTTATGCAGTGGAAATTCTCAGGAAGCAGACTAGATTAGGAAAAGATTGTCTAGTTTGCTAGTTTAAAACTTTTGAATAATGGTCACACACTATATCACAAAACTGATGTTGTTTACATTTTCTTTTAGGAACGTCTCTTGATGAGTCTTTTGCCCAGGAATGTTGCAATGGAAATGAAGGAAGATTTCCTGAAGCCTCCTGAAAGGATTTTCCACAAGATTTACATTCAAAGGCATGACAACGTTAGGTAGGATTGATGTAGCCCATGAAATAATTTAAAGCAGAGAATATTTAGTACGAATACAGTGACGTGCAATTGTAGTCAGGTCTTAGACAAAAAAAACCAAGCAGTACAGTGAAGATTTGTCATTTATGCAAAGGGGAGAATGGGCCCACTAGGAAGACTTAATAGTCTTCTCAGAAGATAATGGTGAATCAATAAATGGCTTAGAATAGTAGTGCTGGGAGGCAGACAACTTTTTTCGAATGAATAGTCATTCTTTTTGTACTGTATTACGCTTTGAGTGAATAGGAGCATTTATGTTGCATGGTAACTTTTACACATTTATATTTTCCTGATAGTAAGATGGATTACTTTTAATGCAATAGATTTGCTGGGTAATAGCATGGAAATACAGAAAGAAAGTGTGATGTAAACTTAAAAAAATGTGTATCTGTCCCCATCATATAAGCATTCCTCCTCAGAGGTTATTGACTGAGGCTCAATTCTACTCTTGGTCTTGTTCAGTAACAGACTGTTGTGCAAGTGCCCTCATTTATATTGGTTGTTGTTAATGTGCATTCTTATTGCTACTCTTCTCTGCCCCCCCAAACAAATTCCTTAAAGGCCTTGTCTGAATGGTGTTGTTTTATCATACTGCCTCTAGCTACTTTTTCTCCAAGTGCCTTGCTTCCACACCAAAAACAGTGTCAAAGAGGTTTACTTGGTGCAACCCTTGCACTAAGCAAGGTGCAGGCTTAGTAAGTGATGCCACAGAGCTGCCTTAATTTGCACCGTGTACTCATGTGGCAAAGGAGTAAACTCCCTTAGCACCTCCTCCTCTCCCTCATCCACTGGTGAGTTCCTTCTCTTGGGGTTCAGTCTATCTCCCATTGAGCTGACTTTAATATTTGCAAGGACCACTTCCTAGCAACTAATCTGTTGCAACATGTATGTCAGTGAGGGAATCAGAGATGGCTGTGATGGGAGTGTTTAGAAGACTGACAAATTAGGTCAGTTTTACACTGTAAAATTAAACATTACTGAATTTATTCATTAGCAGTTCACTTCTTGCTAATGGTTAAATCTTACATAATATTGATCATCATCACTACATATACAAAACTCTTGGTCTTTAACAATCAATTTAAAGTTAGCTCTAAGTGTACAGTACCGYAGAGCTGATGCTGTAAAGTTAGCATTGTTGGTTACAGTCTTTGACGGGTTCTCAATTGCCAGAGTCAGGCTTGAGAGCTCCTGAAGGAGAGAATTCAAGATCAAAGTGGGCTGTCTTCCTCCTTCTCCAGTTTTCCTTGGTTTTGCCTCATGCTTTTATGCTGTTGCCCCACCACCAACACCATTTGTCTTTTTTTTCTTTTTCTTGCTAATCTTCCATCTTTGGATGATGTCCCGTCTGTTTGCAGTCACTTGTGCTTATCTTGTCTGCTGCCTGCCATACTTTTGTTGCTTGGGTGCCTTCTGCTATCTTTCTTTGTCCCTTTGGTGATCACATTGTTTATATACTTATAAAAATTGTGTCTGGTTATGCCATCACAGTGCTATGAAATACATGTATACTACTGTTGGTTGCACTTATACTCAGGTTCAAGGCAAGCCAATGATAATTATACCCTGATTAGTACATTTATACCTTTATGTGTCACAGGTCTCTGCATTGGTTACAGTGTGGGTAGTCTTATTAAACGGCATTTCTTTGCAGCTGGACTGGTTGATTATAATGCTTCTGAGTCCTCTCTTGCATTGAGATCTTTTTGAAATGTAACCTCAGGAGTACCCTGGGTTTTTTCTACATGAAATGGTCTTTCACATAACCACTAAGGCTGCTGTGGCTTACTCACTGCTTCGATGTGGAGTTCATAAAAGATTTTGAACCTGAATACCCTGTCTGGAAAGGTGAATTCATTCTCTGACATTAAGAGGGTACTTTTGGGGCAAATGGAGGCAAAGTAAGATGGCCTCATTTTAAGGTCAAAGGAAAGATCCTCAGGGAAGAGAACTGAAAACAGGAGACCTCCCCTCACCGTCTGTACTATAACAAAATGTATTACCTTTTATTTCAGTAATGCAACTACTGTATTAAAAAAAGAAGATAAGGGGGGGCATAGTGTCCCAGTAAATACCCAGCAAGCTGTTGCTAGCAGGTCCCAGTAGACCAGAGTTTCACCCCAGGAGCTGTGTGACTGCAGATATGAACGATGCAGGGGAACTCCCTGCAGGTGCCACCCTGACACCAGTGTGGAGGACAGCACCACAGCATCCCGCTGTGAAGTGCTGCTGGTGGTCAGTGCCAATAATAAGGTGTATCCTTTACCTTTTTAAGGAGATGAAAACAACTTTTTTTCTTTTGAGTAGTGGCAGTTCAGTGCTATACCGGGCAGACATAAGAGACCATTCCCATATTTTCATGAGTTGCCTTCTTCACACCAACCATTCTGTAAAACACCACTATTAAAACAAACAAAAAAAAAGCCCTTCTATTGTTCTAAATTCCTGGAGTTTTTAACCCGAAAGCTACACAGTGGAAAATAGAAAATGAGATGCACTTTTACCTTTCATATTGCAATGCTTTCTTTTTCTCCCAGCAAATACCTGGAAGTGTCAGAGGATTATCCTCCAGAAAGGATAGGCTGGAGGAGGTAGGCATGCAATTAATAAACTGCATGATTTTTCCACTCCTCACCTATTAAAAAAAAACAAACCAGAAACAAAAAACCCAACAACAAAAAAAACTTCAACAGCAACAAAAACCATCTGTTTCAGTCTTCTAAACAGCTGCCTGAAGAAAAACAATCTTTAAGCACTAGATCTTGCATGTGAAAAATAAGAGATTTATACAGCTACCTTCTTTACCTTCTCCCAGAAAAACACAGGGGGATACATTACAGTGGATATATATACAACCCTGTAAGAAGTGAATGATGGACTGGAAAAAGATACTGGCATATTTCAGATACACCATGGCAACAGCTCTGGTTTATCAGTTAGTTTGTAAATATTTTACCAACTATCAAATAGTTGTTGAGTGACCGCCTGCAACTGACTGTGCCTCCGGAAGGGAATGGAAACACGCCTCTCCATGTTGAGGGCAGAGCTCTCAGTGTTGTGTCACACTTCTATGAGCTCTTCCCAGATCTGTAGTAAAGAGAGGAATTTCTTTTGCTCACAGATAACTCTCTTCAGTTAGAAATCACTTCAGACCTCCACCTTAGTATCGAGGATTTTATTTTTCTTTCTGCAGTACAAAGCATTAAACTCCTTCAACATCGATTGAAGATTTCTGTGTGGAGAGGGGGCCAGTTTAAAACTTACTTTGTATTTCCATTTGAGACTGTTCTAAGGGCATCAATGAGTACGGCCCATAAAAGAGCACTGAACAGATGGCTTTCTATGCAGAATGACAGTGCCATCAAAGGAACTTGCAAGGGCCCTGGGAACTGTAGTGGTTTGTGGGGAAAAACCCTTTTCTCCTCCAAAATGCTCACATTTAGCAAATGAAAAATTCCTGCTAAGACAGACATAGTCTGTCCCCCAAGCTCATAACTTGGGGAAGGTCTGTTATATAACTTTACTGAAAGCGCCAGAACTGCAGAGGAAGGCTGAAAGCTTGAACCCTCTATGTTCCTCTAATTCCAGAGCTTGAACTTTTATAGTTTAGTTCCAATAGAAGCAGATCCTTTGCACAGTGCTCATGCTTACTGCTTGAGCTTTGCAGAAACAAATACTGACAGTCCACAATCTGAAATGTTTGGCCACTTGAGATATTTCTTTTCTTGTTCTGTAACTCTTTATTTTTCATTTAGCTTTTATATTTTTAAATTAATTGCTCTGAATATTTTGTTTATGTCAACTTTTTACCGCCTTTATTTGCATTTTTTCCCCTTCCTTTTATTTGGTTTCTCCTAATGCAGTTTTGTGGTGGTTCTGTCATATTTTTTTGCATTATCTGAAGATTAAGTGAAACATACAGAAGGAACTGCTTTTTTTTCCTCTCTCACAATCCATTAACTGTTAACTTTTGAAGAGCATCAAAGCTCTCTGTTCAGCAGCAGTTTCATGTCAAAAGAGAAAGATCACTAGGCCCAAATTCACCTTACTTTTGGAAGTGAGATAATGGTACAAGAAAAGGTTGTTATCCATTCCAACCCTCCGTATGTATTTGCCTGTGCAAAAAGGAACAAGAAGTCTTTCCCAGGCAAGTTTTATTATCTCCTGTGTACACTGTGTAAAGGGTAGTGGTTAAAACAGAATATATTTATCTATGGAACCTTCCCAGAGAAGAGGTCAAAAGAAATTGTCACAAGTTGATGAAAATCAGTCCTTTGCCAACAAATTCTTCACTCTACAGATATGCTGCTTCTTTTCCTATATTTTGTGTGGAATACCTGAATATTACCCAATGATCTTGAAGAAGATACGACTTTTTCTGTCAAAGAAAGAGGAAGAAATTAAGCTTTTTGTATATCTGCTACCTTGTAAAGTTTTTGAACAGAATTGTTGTACAGTAGGAAATGAGTGCATGTGTTTTAAATGGAAACAAACAACTTAATGCAAATGCAATATGCAAAACAAGACATGCAAATACACATCCAAAACTATTATAGCGTGAACCCAGTGAGGACACTAAATTCAAGCATCAGGAAGGTAAAATAATCGCAACCAGTATAATATCTGTGCCTCATGAGAAGGAAGTAGTCTATATATACAGTTCAGGAGCCATTTCAACACARTATAGGTGTTATTTTACTGGGGTGACCCCAGCCAAGGTCACAATGAAGGATGTAAGGACCAGATGTCGGCTTACATGTGAAGACTCCYCAACAGAACAGCTCTTCTGTGATGCTCAGGAGTACGGTTTATAACACATAAGAGATAGCTCTTCCCTAAGATTAGGTTAAGTAATGTAGGATTAATATTTCCTTTTCTTATCCCTTGTCTGGCCCTACACGGTTGAGGAATTTACAGATTACATACATATGTACAGTGGCTACTGTAAAAACACACTACACCTGACTGAATTTCTCCATGCAGCTATAATTCAATTAAGTAATTTCAAGTTGTGTTTCAGCTCAAATATATGCCCTGTAAGGAGCCCTCAACACATTTTGTTGTTTGTCTCTTTTGAAATGGACTTTTCCCACTCCATTAGATATTAATGAAACTGTTTCAACACACACATGGATGAGGATATGGCTGACTTGGTATGTTAACAGGCAACTTCTCATTCTGCTCCGTAACTCAAATAACATTCAAGAGAGAAACAGAAAGTGAACATTGAACTGCTACCAATTTCTTGAGCCTCTGGTACAGCAATTTCATTTAGCCTAATTTTTACAAGTATGAAATAAACTGGCTGCTTTGTAAGAAGAGATATTAATTTCAGGCAACACACTGCCTGATTCAAAGCTACCAATAAAAAGATTCCTTGTGTCCATTTAGAGGTTGTTGTGACCCAGTCTGAGGCCAAAGCACAGTCTGCAGCTATTTATATGCAAATATTTCTGACCTGTCCTGTCTTCTAGAAAGCATCAGAACTCAAAACATTTTTTAATTTAACTTACCCATTCCAATGTTTTAAAAAACTGTGATCATGCCTGTGAACAGGCTTTTGTATGTAGGCTTTCTGAGCTTGTAAGACTTCACAGCGAAGTAGTTTTCATGAATGATTATTTTGTAAAAACAACCCTCCCTTTGTTTTTTGTTTTAACAACCCTCTAATTTTTTGAGAGCACTTGTTTCTTCATCATTGCAGTGAGTTATAGATAAAATTATTAATAATTTTCCCTTATGGTTGATCTTTAAGGAAAAAAAAAAACCCTACAGGTTCCTTTCTGAGGCAGCATGCACCATTAAAATATCACTCTTATTATAAATTGTACTCTAATTAAACAAATGACCCAAGTGGAAGGAAAAAACAGGGCAGACAACCCCTCCTTATTTTGCTCAGTATTTGTTTATACAAGTGGCTCCATTGAAACCAGCAGGACTATTCAAGTGCACAAAGCACATGAATGAGCGCTGTTAAAAGTGAACATTTACCACCTACAAGCTCTTAAATGTCTTGTGTAACTTGGCAGGATTTCTCCTTCTGAACGCCCCATAGAGTGACATAGAAAAGGATTGCTCCGTCAATACTCGCAGTTGGGAAGCAGCTTAAATCTCTTAAACCAAGCCACAGGCTTTCCACGCTGGGTTTTAGCAGGTGCAGCAGCTTCCTGCAGTGCCGCGGGACGGCTCCAGAGTCACCGGGCAGGTGCTGGCTATGCCTGCCTGCAGGGATCACAGGGGAGAGAACAGGAATACAGAAGGTCCTGGAGGGATGACTCAGGGCTTGTCAACACAGAAATGCTCCAGATAGTCAAGGAGTATGAGATAATGATGTATGTAACTTGTATGCCTGTGCTGAACCAGCTCAACTCCTTGTTTGTGACAGAGATGAGAGAAATGGCTGTTTATAATGCTTTCTTTCCTGAAGTTGCTCACTGCAGTGTTGCTTTGCTTTTGTTCAGCTATTTTATACCAGAAGCAGTTAGAAATAGCTGTTTGCGTATCAAATCAAATAGTCCAGGTAACTTTTAAAAAACTCCTTAGGGAACCTTCATTAAAAATTAGAATAATGGAATCATAGAATGGTTTGGGTTGGAAGGAACCTTTAAAGATCATCTTGTCCAATTCCCTGCCATGGGCAGGGACATCTTTCACTAGATAAGGTTGCTCAAAACCCTGACCAGCCTGACCTTGAATACTTCCAGGGATGGGGCATCCACAGCTTCTCTGGGAAACCTGTTCCACCCTCATAGTAAAGAATTTCTTCCTTGTATCTAATCTAAATCTACCCTCTTTTAGTTTAAAACYGTTACTCCTTGTCCTGTCACTACAGACCCTGGTAAAAAGTCTCTCTCCACCTTTCTTACAAGCCCCCTTTAAGTACTGAATGGCCGCAATAAGGCCGCTCTGGAGCCTTCTCTTCTCCAGGCTGAACAACCCCAACTCTCTCAGCCTTTCTTCACAGGAGAGGTGTTCCAATCCTTCGTGACCCTCATCTGCACCTGCTCCAACAGGTCCGTGTCTGTCTTGTACTGAGGGCCCCAGAGCTGGTTGCAGTGCTCCAGGTGGGGTCTCATGAGAGTAGAGTAGAGGGGGAGAATCATCTCCCCGACCTGCTGGCCATGCTTCCTTTTATGCATCTTGGGATACAATCGGCTTTCTGGGTTGCAAACGCACAGTGCCGACTCATGTCTGCTATTTCATTCACCAGTACCCCCAAGTCCTCCTCCACAGGGCTGCTGTCAATCCATTCATCCCTCAGTCTGTATCTGTGTTTGGAATTGCCCCAACCCAGGTGCAGGACCTTCCGCTTGGCCTTGTTGAACTTCACGAGGTTCACATGGGTCCACTCTTCAAGCACATCAAGGTCCCTCTGGATGGTATCCCTTACCTGTAGTGTTTCAACTGCACCACTCAGCTTGGTGCCATCTGCAAACTTGCTGAGGGTGCGCTCACTCCCTCTGTCTATGTCATTAATAAATTAGGAAGGAAACGAATAGTCAAAAGAGAAACACTGCTCTTCAGTGCTTACAAATTTGTATTTACACATTAAGATACAGGTATCTATCATATATGCTTTGTTGCAGTAGTCTGTGGGGCGTACAGTCTTATACTAAATTTATGTGGGTATTAGAATTTAGGCATGTTGTCTGTGTGTGGAGTGTCTAGCAGGAACTGTTCATCAGTAATTGTAGATGCAATTACTGTACACTGTAATTGGAGAAACAGTTTTTTCAAGCTTTTTTGAAAAAGGTATCTTTTCAGAAAGCTAGGTGCGTTTCATTAAGGAGGACATATTCTAAGATCAGAGGGAAAGATGCAGTGCGTAGCATCTGTAACAGGAAATGTTCTGTAGCAAACTAAAGTCCTTTGAAGAAATTTATTTGCAAATTTGGTGATTTTTGCAGTTGCAAATAACTTCTGAGATTATGTATATTTCAGAAGGTTTTGGACATAATTGTAAGATCATTTAGTATTATTGATAACTAAAACAAGCCATTTATGTACAAAACATTATTAATTAAAAAATTGGGTAGCTTTCTCTTAGAAATAAGCTAGGTTTCCTATCAAATGTAGATGTAGACTATGTAAATGGTAGAAAGACAGGCCATGTTTTCAGTGGGGAGTATTTAAGCTACACTCTAGCAATCTATACATTAAAAAAAAAAAGTTAAAACTAAAATACTATTATACAAAAAACCAAGTAGTTTTAAGCTTATTTTACTAAATGAGAGTAAGACTGGTTGAAAGTTTCAGAAAATAGCCACAGAAAAGCTAGAGCCAAAACTGGGTTTTAGCCTTGCTCTGGGAGCGCTGCAAGAAGAAAAGCAGTACTAACCCAGGTGCAGCTGCACCAACGGGCGGTTATTAGCGATGAGCAGAAGGTGTTACAGGAGCGATGGTGGTTTTAAGTCATGGAAAGGGTAACCATAGCTGTTACCTTGAGAGAGAAAGCCAGTTACAAAAGTGTGTCTTGCATCTCAAATAAAGCCGTCAGAAGGAAAGATTTCAAACTAGTCTCCTTTTGCTGCTCTTGCGCTTTAGTAATACTCAGTATACGTTCCTCTCATCTTTTGTAAGCAAGCAGGCAGCGTTAGGAGCTAATGCTCCTAACCCAGGACACCACTGCTCCTGCAACACAACGGCGTCACGCAGATTTTAAAATCAAGAGCAGAGCAGAAGTTTGACAAAGCTCTGCTCAATAATTGATTATTTCCCCCCTAGGATTTAATTAGAATATTGACATGCTGTTGTAACTTATGACACTAATAACTTGTCTGTCTAAAAGCCAAAGTGATTTAAGTTTTTACCAGATTAGCCAAACTTCCTGATCCTGTGAACTTACCGGTAAAATCTTGGCATGACTGAAAACTACAGGACAAATGCTGAATATCTCAAAGAGCATAGGATTGCAGAGTTTTTGGTATAGCCCACAAGCAAAGAGAATGATAGCTCCTGGGGATCCCTTTGCTCAGTTGTGGGACGGAGGAGTAAGAGCATTGCTGAGCCCCTGGGCAATGAGGCAGCACCAGGCTTAGCACTGTAATAACTATTTAGTCTTGCTAACCATCACATTTACACCACTTGTCACGGAGAGCGGCGCTTGAATCATGTGCAAGCTATGCTGTTGAACAAACAGAAGTAACCTTTGTCCTTTGTTTTCACTTTCTTTCCACTTTCATTTCTCTTCTTTCTTTAATAGTTGCAGTTTAATTGAGATTGGGTTTTTTTTGTTTTTCACCAGAGTGCCCCAGCGGCATCGTTAAGATTTCTGTGGAATTAAACCAGGGAGAGTCATATCCCTGAATGGTCGTTAAGAGAAACAATTGTTAATGGGTAGCTTCTAACTTCCTGTTTCTATACATGCTAATATATACTTTTAAAAATAAAATTACTTGGCAATCACTGTGAAGTGTCCCTTTCTATACCATACCGTTATGAGGACTCTTTCACGCATAAATAAGGTAGCCCTAGTTTACTCTAGTTTAATCCTCTCTGAGGATGTGAACCTCTATGGCAATTAGCAATTAAGTTACAGTGAACCGAGGCTACATGGCTATTGAATTAGTGCATCTACAGGAGTGATTAATGTGCCTTAACACTGAGGTCACTCCTGTAGTTGCTTTGTCTTAACTTTTCTAAGTATATCAATGTTAGACATGGCCTAACTTTGAGAGAGTTTAAGACACTCATTATTTTTGTGTGAATAATAGATCCAAATCAAGGAAAGGGAATTTCAGTATTCTGCTGAAATTTCTGTGTTCTGCTGAGAAACAGGTGGGGACTTGGACTTTGAAAATATTTGAATATATTTGAAAATACGGTTTGGCCCTGGAATCACTTCGGGCATATCACTGGAATTCTGGCACTGTGTATCTTATCATTTCTCTCTTTAGTACCCTTATGATTTTCATGGTCATAGCAAGAATTATAATCTCTTTTCTGTTCTCACTCCCTGTGGCAGATTTTGCCACCTCCCAATAAAGGCTTTCTGTGTCATTTACATTCCAAAAACCTAAGCAGGACATAACAGAGGAAAAAAAGTTAAGTGCATCAGATGGGTGATTTGACTCCATAGTCAAAACCCCGTGTTACAGACCACGATGCTGCCCTAAGTTGTTTTAGACATCGTACAACAAAGAGCAAGTGTTAGCACTGCCTCACAACACTTGTAGTCCAAGTAGTAAGGGAAGAGGCAACAGAGGGACACAGGTGAAGAAGTGCAAGAAATAATATTGGTCAGCACACAAGCTAAAATAAAATGAACTGGTTAATGAGTTTCAATGCCATTTTTAGAGTATCAGAGCTCCATGTGTGTGAGAGGGGGTCACCCTTCTCAGAACTGTGGCAACATCCCTGAGTGGCAACAGACCATGGAAGCAGCAGGCTCGCAGTCCCAGTTGCACTTTGGGTCTGCAAAGCCCCTGCTCATCCACTGGCTGTTTCCTACCATCCCTGCTGAAAAATCAGGTTTAATCATTTGTATTTCAGCCTACATTCAAAAGAAATGCAGCAGCTGCTATGGTTGTAACATTTCATGGTGGTAGAAATGAGCAGAATTTCTCTAAAAAAAAGGCAGGGCTTGTAGTCACAGCATTGCCCCCATCTGCTGTGCCATGTCCAGACACAGGAGTTATACTTTGCATGTTTTAAGAATATTGTATTAAAGCAGTTACAAATTTTGTAAAAAGCAGTTACAATTTTTTTTAAAAACCTTATGCCAAAAAACTATATCAGTAATCATATTACCTACCATATTCTATTAGCTTTAAAATAGATACATGCAGTTAACTGCAGTATGAAATAATTCACAAGCATAACTGAACTACAACTTTGTCTCAGCACACAATAATTACATATTTTACCTAAATTTGCAATTACACATTCAGTTATGTATTGTGGGTACTTTTATGGACTCCACTTTTTTGTATAATTACCAGTGTTTTGAATCAAATGCTGACGGCTAAGCATTAATAGATACTCTTTTAAAATATTTAAAGGATTAGCAAGGATCCCATACTGACTTATTAAGGTAGTCGTATGTAAAATAACTTTCCTTTTAACTGAATAATTGTGCATGAATGTATTTCCTGTGCTCTGTGCTTAACTAATTGAGAGGTTTTGATGTAAGCGTACATGTCAGCAGCGTAATGGTTGCTCTTCTAGTTGTTAAGACATTGTTATATAGTCTCCACAAACACTGGACATTTCTGGTTTGTGTGTATGTTCTTCGTTGTTAAAGACCTTGGTAAACAGATAACACTGTTATTACCTTAAAGGCCTAACAACCTCCCTCCAAATGCAGTTTTTTTTCAAGTGGACATTGGTGCTGTGGGAGGTATTACTGTTACTGTAAATGTGGTTAGACACGAAAAAATGTGGACTGCCATATTTAAAATCGAAATAGAAAAATAAAACAATCAAAATGTAGAATGTGCAAAGGATGAGATGTAAAATGGCAGGGAAGCTAGCAGAAGCTGCTGTTATAAAATAGCATTTGCACTCCTCCCCCATACTAACTAAAACCTGGAAACTACATGACATGTTGGATTGCAACAATTGTAGTTGTTGCTTTTTCCTCTGTGTCTTTTTCAACAGTATGAATTCTGATGTGAATTTAGGTCATAAAGCAAATGGGTCATAAAGCAAACCGTATGAAAGACCTTGATGCACATTTAAGTACATTTGAAAATCTTCAAGGAATTTAGGAGGATGATTTGATATTAACTGATGAATTTCCAGAAAGACCATCCTAGGGCTGTCGAACAACAAGGATGTCAGTCCAGAATTAAGAGAATAAGTAGATCTTCATGGGCAAGTATGCAGAGCACTTTGCTGGTGTTATTGCACTCTGTTAATGCCTTTTACCTTACCCATCGCCTGGTTGGTTCACATTCATGATAGCAGAGTCACAAATCAGTAAAATTCACTAAATGCTGAATGTTTTATTTTAAGAAGCCTTTTTGTTGTGTTTAAACAGCATAGGAATGAAATAGCTATTGTTTCCCTGAACCAGGGCCGTCTTGAGCAAAGTTCGCATGCTTAAAGGAGAAGAGAGTGGGGAGACTGCCCCAAGGATTAACATGACAACATAGAGGCTTTGTTTGTAGATTAAAGCCACTGAACTTCGGATGAGTCGGTTTTGTGCTGGGATATGTTACCTAACCTGCTCTGGTGGACTAGAGATTTTAGCACCTGGGTTAAATGAAATTATAGAAACAGGGGCTGAGTCATGAGTTGTATTTGCTCTTTTTTGTAGCTTCATGAGAGAGTTCAGACTTGGTTACGGTGAATGGGAAACCATAGACTTGTTAGTCCTGCTTTTCTAGCATCTGCTACTTTATCTATAGAATGAAGGTTTGCTGAGGGGAAGAGGAGTACATAATGCTTAATTTAACTTACAGTTTGCAAGCTAAGTTTTACACTATGTCAAGTATACCTAAGACATGTAGCATGGGACTGTTTGTTAGTATTTGCATAAATAAAGACTTGTTTGACGTTTATAGTCTGGATGTTGGAGATAAATGTATTAGGTTTCTGCAGGAGGTTCTGGGCCTCTGCCAACAGATGAAGGAATCTAAATAATTAAAAGGATCACAGCTCCATACTCTCTCGAGTTTCAGGATCTGCACAAGAATTTTTATTCTATCACAGTAGTATCTGTGCTTCTTTCAACTATCTCCCCTTATCATCACAGATGGGTAGGGATTTTTAAGGCAGATTAAACTGTTGGACATTAAAACCTTGCTAGCATTGATGGAAGCTGGACACACACTTACCTGAGACACGCAGCACAGTACAGAGAAGCCTGGCCTGCCACTGTGAATGCTAGCTCCTCACGAGGAGCAGTAAAACCCCATCACAGAGCTACCGTACACAAGTTATTAACTCCTGTCTTTCAGTATTTAGTAAACCTCATGCAAGGTTTATCAGTTTGGCTGTGGAACTCTACCGGTGCAAAAACTGTCTTTGAAACCAATTGAGCTGAGAAGATCCCAGCTGTAAAGAGGAGAAGCACTTGTTCTCTGTGCTCCTGGAGTGCTCATGGGGGAACCCACATGGAGGTGCTTTGCCATATGTACACCGGATAGGTATATAGGATAGGTATAGAGGATTTGAAAGCGTCCCAGGGTTCTCTACAACAGTTGACAGCACCAGACTGATGCCTAATTGTCTGAATCTTTGCCATTTTTCTTCCAACTAGCACTTTATCGGTAGCATTTCAAGGCTTGTTTGAGTTTGTGCTTTGAATCACATTTGTGCTATAAAAGACGATAATGAGAATTTGAAGATGTCTTCTGTATTGATATCTCTGTGTTTTTTCCTTCTTTACAGCATTTTATTTGCAGACATTGTGGGGTTCACTAGTTTGGCATCACAGTGTACTGCCCAAGAGCTGGTGAAGCTGCTGAATGAGCTCTTTGGCAAATTTGATGAATTAGCTACAGTAAGTACAACATTCTTATTTCAATTTAATTTAAATTCCCTTCTGAAAAATGATGCATGAGTTACACATGTTAGAAATCTGTAATAGACTGATTTAGCCCTGTGTGTCATGAATTTCTAAAGCTTCCATTTTTTATTAATATTCTGGAGAGAAAACAGTTTATTTTAATTGTTTAGGAAAGAAGCTTAAGTTGCTATTTTTAAATATACTTTTCTTCCCCCTCCTTGGAGGCCATCAGTGTTCTTCATTGGTTTTGTTTGCACAAAATAGAGAAAATATTTCAATATTTACATTTCTGTCCTGCATGGAARAGAACAGGGTAATGGAAAATATGAATACTGGCAGTATGGCATAAAACTACTTTCTGTGATAGTAAGAAGCTAGAGAGTAAAATTAGTTCTTCACAGAGAGCACTCCTTGTCACAGAAATGATAGTAGCTTTTCAGAGAGACTATTGTAGGCAAAATGGGATCCATATCATAACTGAGGCTTATGTTTTGGTCATTGCACTTACATTGTGCCAGATTTCCCAAGGAAAAAGAAAATGAGAGAAATGTTCCTTGCCTATAACTCCTAGCAGTCTAATGGTACCACAAGCATTTGACAAGAAATGAGAGGAATGGATATGCCTGAAAAAGCCACACATCTTGTTTCAAATTACATTTAACAATATGCTGAAAATGTGTTTTCCCCTTGAACAAAGCACAACTTCATCAAATCTATCTATCTTGTTTGCCAGCCATGTCCTCAGAGCCTTCATTGCTGAGAAGTATCACCTCCACATAAATTAGGCTCCTCCACTATCTAATCTAGCTATCTTGTCTTCAGACTCTGTGCAGCAGCCTAGACAACATATTTCTTCAGGTCCCCAACATAAACAGCATACATATTTTTTCAGTCCAAACTCACTTCTCCTTGATGTAGTCTTCCACATGAGAGACATGAGTGCCTGTGGACACTTTGCATCTATGGCTCCCTCTTGATAAACAGCTGTCAAGGACCCCAAGGAGAAAGAAATCTTCTGCTCCACAAGATGCCAGGGTTGAGGAAGACCTATTCTTAGTTAAATGGGTTATCATTTGATGAAGTGCTATGTCCTGATTTGCACTAGATCTTCTGTTCAAGTCAGAACAGAGAGGAACTATTGTGTATTCCCTTTTCCCAAGAAAAACAGAAGATTAACTTAGATGCTGAGTAGAGATGCAGTGGAGGTGCTGGTTTTTGGTATGAATTTTTAATACACTCATAAGCCTTTGTGTAACCAGTTCATCACTGGAACTACCAGCAGTGCCTCACAGAGAGCACAGGTCCCCAGCCCAGAGTATGTTAGAGATGTATACCTTAGAAATAAAAGAGACTGCCATGTAGATGATCATTGGCAAGAGTTTAAATGGCTTAAAAAGTTCAAATAGTCTCCTTACTTTCATTTCATTACTGAATTTCATCCTCCAAATGTCAACCAGCCATCTAATAAGCACTTTTAAAACTTATAATGCTATAATCTGTGGAGTCATCATAGCCATGAAACACAAGGCAATGTAATAACAAACACGGGAGTACTGTGACATAACATCCCACCTGTGCACACAGAAATGCACGTGGCTGTGACATGTGACATGGCATTGAAGCCAGGGAAATGACTACTGCACCATGCTTGCTCCCTTAGCAGTGGCCAGGTGCAGACAACTGGAGGTGTCAGTGACACCTGAAGCCAGGGTACCAGGCAGATGCCAGCTCTTGGTGCGAGGTCAGTTGTTTGTCAGGGAAGAAGCAGATCAGAGATAGCAGAAGAGCTAAAAAGCCTTAGCTTTTCTGTTCAGCCTGCATGCATTCTTTTTCCAAATTTGAAAATAGATCTCATGGTTTCTTTCAGCTGTGTGAGGAAAATTTGTTATTTACTTGTTCTTCTAGTTCAGACTGTGCTGCATGGGGGTGTGATTAAGGACAGAACGTGTAAGCTTTCCTTGGCGCCTTCTGATGCGGTAAAGGGAGACTTGTTACTGTGTCTCCTGCAGTCAGGAGAAATGTGCTGAGAAGTGTAATTTTTCAGAAGGATTGTGATCTTTTGGTTAAAACAACTTCTAGATATTCATTATTAGGTCAGAACAGAGGACTGGGCTGATTTTAACACAGTGCTGTGCTTTAGTATTCAGMATGGTGAAGGAGGAAACTGCAGGGACTTTTAAAGAAAAATGTAATGGTGATAGGTATGTCCCCTGTGACTACTAAAGTGTGATCTGTGAGTGTGCATGCTGTGTGCTGCTGCTTCTTAGGAAGCAATGTCAACTGGAAGGGGCAGTTTGTGACAACCSTTGTTAGAGCAATTGTCCTGTCTTAAAACTGTAATACTTAAAAAAAATCCCTGTCACCACTGTGGGAAGTGTATTAAGTGTAAGGCAGCATATATTTGCTGGGAGTCTCATGAAGAGTCTTGGCATTTTGGCACATTGACACATTGTAGGAATAGTGAGTCTTTGCTTTTTGACAGTATAGCTCTGAAGCTGACCAGAACTGGGTGCTTCAGATGAACATAAAAAATTCTTGTTGAGAGATCTGGGACAATTTAATCCTAAAGGTTGTCCTGACATTTTGAAGCTGGTTTATGCTTTTTAGCATTAGATTTTTCTCTCTTTCTATATGCTGTTTGTTTGATTTTTTTGGTAAGGCAAATAGTTTTGCTCTTTTTGAAATGTTACACCTTTTTTTAAATCACAATAGCTTCAGAGATAGTTACAGCTCATGACAAGGAGTTCTGAAGGCAAACCTTAGGTTTCTATTTATTGTCATTCAACTCCTTTGAAAGTTTGCTTGTGCATTCTGTTAATAGAAAGGGAAGAAAATTCCTGATCTTCTTACTCCCTACTAGAAATGATTTGTACTTTTATCATGTCCTTTCTTTTTTATTCACCTCTAGAGAAAATATGTTTTTCAAACGCTTATCTTGTACAGGTTATACTACCTTGTAAATCACTGAGTCTTTGAACTCTGTTAGGAGAAGCGGTGATCAGAATACAGTACTTAAAATGATGGCATGTTTTCTGTTTTCATAATAGCACTGTTTGGTTTCTTATAGAAACTATCTTAGGTAGTCATACTTTATATAGGACTTTGTGGTCCCCTTAATAACTTTTGAGTCTRTGGGCCAACTTTAGTCACTTTGAAGAAAGGAAAGTGAGTCTCAAAAGTATAAAGCTAAACAAAAATGAGTAACAATATTAGTGTCCTTGCGGGAGTGTAACTTCATTCTAGACAGACATCAGAGAATCCACATGGAGAGGCGCTGTTATGAACACCTCAGGGTTCATTAGTATGTCTGGTTACTGAAGTACTTGTAATGTCACAGTCTTTAGGCACCCTGATTTTCTATAAGCATTTTGGATAAGTTTGCTCATTCTGCAGAGGTTCCCTTGGGAGTATACACAACAATAGCAAGGCACCTTCCTGAACGTATGCAGTTAGTTAAGTTTCTCATAAGGCCTATGAATAGTTCAAATAGAAAGAATGATTTCTATTGGATTTTATCTGCTGTTCAGGCTTAGTTTACTTAGTTCGGGCTGTTACTTCTGAAGTTTCTCAGTTTCTTCCAGTTTTGGTTAAGCAGAGTAGCTTTGTGCAGATTCAGATTTTGCCCTAACGATAGTYATTCTGCGTTATATATTATCAACGAATGCTTTAAACAACTGATCTTTGCATGAGGCCTTCAGATGCTTTGCAATTAACCTTCAACACTATAGCTAGCTTTCAGTTTGTCATTCTTCAGCTAACTTGTAAGAGTGACAAATTTTAATGAGATATAATCATTTGCATCGTGTTGTTTTTATGTTCCCAAGGAATTCTTGGACACATGACACTTAGGCTGGGTGCCTTGTTGCTTTAATACACTGTATATTTCAGTGCATTTTCTCTTCATGCTTTAGCTGTGGCATGGATTTACTCTGAATGAGAGAGGTTTTTAAGGCTGCAGTTACCCAAGTAGCATCACACAGAGTTGCACACGCCCCTGCTCGGGTACTGTCATGGTCACAGCCCCACTATCTTGTGATACAGTTCAGCTATACCCAAAATATTTTACCTGTAATAAGTCATCTTAATAGAAAAGAGGAGGCATTTCTCCAGCATCCTGCATCGTAGTGAAACAGGTTTGCTTTTTAGAGAAGTTTTGATCTTCTTTCATTGTTCTTTTCTTTGGTAGATTTTTCTCACATACTTCCTGCATCTAATCTACGTGGAGAATTAATTATTTGTGTTTACAGATTCAGTTATTTCCCTTTCAACTTCCATGTTACTGCATCTTGGACTTCTAAGACTTTACATTTACAAGTGGATAAGGATAAATGAAGTTTAGGCTCTTCAACAGGCATCACTAGAAGAGGATTTTGATATTCTGAATGAAAGATCTTACTTGTTCATGCCACTTTTGGCGTCTCATCTGTTAACCAGACTGACAGACACCACTTCCTTGTTCTTTCCATCTGCAGTTATGTATACCTTCAGGCTTTGTCAGTATTTGTAGGCTGAGTCTATTCTTATTTCTTTCCATTTTAATTTAGTATCCTTTCCTGATTACCTTCTTAGCTTTTAACAATTTTTACTTTCCAAATTTCAATGTTACTGAAGTGGCTTTTTGTACCTGTTCAGCCCCAAAGATATTGAACTTAACAACGTTGCTGCTAAGCCTTAGGCAAAGGGTCAGTAAATAATATTTTAATCAGCTTTTGTGTGGTTTTTTTTAACTGTGTCAAGAACAGTCAGTCCTTTGCCGTGCTTTGAACTAGCTATTCCTAGAAGCAATCACTTTAAGAAATTGATTCTATTGAATCTATAGAATGCTTTTAGTTTATATGAAGATAATTATGATGTATTTTTAAAATATAAAATGAAAAAAGTTTTGTGGGCTGGTTAAGATTGGAAAGTTAGTGCTGGAAAACATAGGTATAAACTTACAGCACATAACCCTTCTTTGTGGAAATTGGTAAGTGTGCACTAGGGGGGGATATTTACAAAGGCTAATTTTAAGGACACTTGTCTCCCCAAGTTCCCTTGATAGTCAGTGCAGGCACAGGATCCCGCTGAGGCAGATCATGCACGTAAGCTTGAGTCTGGTTCTGAACAGCCATCTGGAGAGGTCTCCTAGAGACACCTAAGGAAGTAAGCTTTCTTCAATTAAAGTGGTCCTAATGAATATGCCTGTGACTCTATAGGATCAGGGACTAATGATGTGTGTATGGTGTGAAGCTAAAGTAAGTGTCTGTGGGACAGTTTTCCAGGGAGGAAGATAATGTCACACACTTTAAGTATTGTAGGAACATATAAATGGGCAGGTACCACAGAGGTTAGGTCTTGCCTAACCTCCTTTATGGTACTTTTTAGGTCAGAGGATACTRTGCTTGGTATGCCAATTCTCTGCCATAACTCCTGTCATGATTTGCATGCTTGTGGTAAATTACCAAATTCTTTCTGAGTTTGTATTCTGCAAATCTGAGATTTGCGTCTCTGTATAGGACTGTGTTGGATTATTCTAATCAGCTTCAGATGCTTGCACTGTGGGCATTTGTACTGAAACTAATTGTTTTGACTCCTTGTGCAGTTAGCATAGAGAAAGGTATTTCTGGAGATCAGTGTGTGTCATCCAAGGGGGATGTCGAATTGCACTCCAGAAATGCTTGTTTCACTTCATTGTTGTAGCGGCAGTTTGACTGATAACCCAGGTGCATATTTTAGCTGTCTAATGTACTCTGCATACACAGTCCTACCTGGACTCCTTTGCCCATGCGCAGATCTGTTATGCGGGGCATAGCAGTGCATCAGGGGAGCAGCCGTCAGGACCTCTTCTCAGCCTGGGGAGGACCATGCCTCCTGCACTGGAGTCCAGAAGCCCTCTCCTCAGAGTAGTCAGCTTTGCTCTTCTCAAGCCAGAATTTTTATCTCCTTGAAGTCTATGGAGATCATTCTGGAAACGACTCTCTTTATAGCCAGCTGTATACAATATCTTGCTAGTTCTTCTCATGCTGTCATTTTTCAGTAATTCTGCCAAGCAGAGGGGAATTGCCATTTCCAGCAATTAGGTCTTGAAGATTTCCCATGCTTTTTTCTTTGGAGCACGACTGAATTTCATACTTTTGTTGGTGCACAAATGTGACATTTTTTAAAATCCTCGCTATTGTGTTGTTTCCAGAAGAATCTGGATATATATCCATTTCCTGAAATTTAGAGCTTAGTTTTTCAATATTTTATAGTGTATTTGTTTTAGGCTTGTTTCTCCTGGGATATTCCTCTTCATAAAAAGACAGCATCTTAAAGGATACTTAATGAAAGCTGGAAAGGAGACAAGCATGCATATCAGTCATGATGATTGTGTAAAATATTCTTGCTAAAATCCTTTTTCATTTCCAAGTAAATTAACATACATGACTGTTAAATAGGTTCTCACTCTCCAGGACTGAAAACATTTAACCTTCTAGTTTTGTAAAATTACTCTCCATGTGGCATAGGGAAGGAATTTATTGTAAGAATGGGAATGTACAGAAAACGTAGGCCAAGAACCAGCAGGTTATTGCAGGTCAGCATATATAATTGCCAATAAAATTGAGGGAAAGCATTTGAAGCAAAATGTCTTCATTTTTATAGCTATCCTGAATAATTCTAGATTTGTTCATGCATGATATGGCTCCCATGATGGTAGATAATTTGTCATGAMTTCATAAATATATTACTAAATTACAAGCTTACATATGCTCATCTGGAGATGGCCAGCTTTCCTCAATCAGAGCCTACCAAGCCGTTTTCTGCAGTACTTCCTATACTGTAACCAGATTTGTTTTCCTTTCCTATTATTTCTGCCACTCTGTAGAAGCTCTTCTTGTTAAGTCTATACTAACTGTTATTGCTGTGAGTATGTCTCCATTACCCTGCTAAATTGAACTCTATGGAGTATTGCAGTTAGCTCATTCTCAAGGTTTTTTATGCTGGGACTAGAAGATGTGCAAGAACTAGTGTAAATTGGTAAAGTTACTATTTGCGGGCATTACGCCATTAAAAGGTTATCAAAACAGTTGTTTCAATTTTTAAACCCACAGTTCAAAACCTGGGTGAAAAGAAATGTTAAAATGTGTATGCAGTAATTGACAGCATTCAATGAAATTTTCTAATGGGCTGGACAGTTTTCAAGAGTGTATTATCACTATTGGCACACCACAATGTAATGGAGCTGGTTGTAATTTCCATGTCACTTCATCACACTGAGGATTTGACTATGMAGTTTATCTGATAAGCTGGCTTCGATAATCTCTCACATGTTGTGGCCTACATTCAGCATACTTATTAAAATAGATTTGGATACTACACAGAGAAACCATGTTGGTAAATCTTCTTGTTTTACTGAAAAAAAGTAAAATGATAAGTGAAATTACTGTTTGTCATTAATGAAAGTTGCAGATGGTGTGAGTAAACTGCATCCAGCTCTGAGGCCCCCAGCACAAGAARGACATGGACATGTTAGAGTGGGTCCAGAAGAGAGTAATGAAAATGATCACAGGGCTGGAACACCTCTCCTATGAAGAAAGACAGAGAGTTGGGGTTGTTCAGCCTGGAGAAGAGAAGGCTCCAGGGAGACCTTATTGCAGTCTTTCAATATATAAAGGAGGGTCATAAGAAAGTCAGCAAGAGACTTTTTACCAGGGTCTATAGTGATAGGACAAGGGGCAAAGGTTTTAAACTGAAAGAGAGTAGATTTAGATGATATATAAGGAAGAAATTCATTATGATTAGGGTGGTGAGACACTGGAACAAGTTGCCCAGAGAAGTTGTGGATACCCCATCCCTGGAAGTGTTCAAGGTCAGCTTGGATGGAGCTTTGAGCAACCTGATCTAGTGGAAGATGTCCCTGCCCATGACAGGGGGGTTGGCACTAGATGATCTTTAAAGGTCCCTTCCAACCCAAACCATTCTATGATTCTGTGTTTCTATGATTTTCACAAATTTAGCTGTTAGAATTTAGCCTAAGTAGGCTCACTTTTCGTTGGCACAGGAAGAGGGCCCTTTCAACGGCGATTCAAAGTAGGGTTCTAAGGAGTGTTTTGCATGTGAATCTAAAACCATTTCTTCATCTTTTTCTGCACCTAGCTGCATCTTTTGTGAATACTGCTGCAGTCTAAGAGACTTTCACTGGGTTGTCCTTCCCGTGGAATGTTTTTGGTTTTGTTTTTCTCTAAAGCTCTTTGGTGCACAAAACAGAGTTACAGAGCTGAGGGAGAAAAACAGAAAGATCTTTTATGTTTTGTTTAATTTTATAAGGAAATTAAATATAGTAGGAAAGTGTAAATATCAAAAATGTAAACTGATCTCTTACAACAGATCTCTCCCTCTCACCATGCACTGAATTTAAATTAATAACTTTATAGGGTATTGCTTAGTTGCACTGTACAGCCTTCCAACTAACTCCATCCAATTCACTGCTTTTTCTTCTATGACCCTGAAGGAGGGTGGCTTGTCCTTCACCAWTTCCTTAACAGCAGAACACCGTACTGTGCCCTTCCAAAGGTGCTTGGAGCAGTAAAGCATTCACTATACCTCTCCGTAAAGGAAGGAGTAGACTAGTAGTGCTGGGAACAAGTACCAACACCCAGGTATCTTCTACCAGTCTGTGTTCAAATCTGTTGAAAGGCAGGGCTCAGAACTGGTGTCTGGCCCATAACTGTCAGGCTGAGCCACCTTGGTTAGTATATCAGTAGTCCAGAGGATGAATATTAAAATTTGCATTTATCGCATATGTTGTGTATATATGCAAGAGGGTGTAGGTAAATTTGCGGAACTGTGTGTCTGTGCATGTTGTACGTGCACATATATATGCATGGATGCATATATTTATACAGCATGATCGCCAAAATATAGGTTTTTTCCACTTCTGTTCCAATCTAATGGACAAATTTAATTAAATTGAATAAAGATGTCATTCCAGCTTTAGAGGATGTAGTAGAAAATACTCTTTCTGCAAGTGTCTTTTCTGTCTCTATACACATCTGTAATATAGATAAATTTATGTTAACTTCTAGAGTGATTCAAAGCTTTCTAATGCAATTTTCTATTGAGATTAATAGCACTTTGGCATAAAGTGCTATAAATGTTAAATATGCTGTACATGCTAAATACACTGAAAATAAGCTGCAGTGGTAACAGTGGTGAATCCTATCTTGTCCTCTCTCAAGACCTCTTTGGAAGCAGAATGAAGTTCTAGGTTTGTGAAGAGACATAAATAGGGAATGCATTTTATTGCTATTTTATGTCTTTGGGGAGTTTTAGAGGTGCTTTGCATTTTTTTCGCCCAACAGTAATTTTATACTGTAATAACTAAGAAAGGACTGTAACTGTGATGTGGTTAGCCTGGATTATTGAATTATGGCTTGGGTCCCTCAGGATTAGAGGGACAGCTGGTATGAATTAGTGTAGTTCCCCTGAAACCCATGATGCCATGCTGATTAATATGAACTGAAAAATTGATCCCCGTTGCCTACCTGATACAAACAGTTCCGCTCTGAGCACAGCAGGCTGCTCAGAGGAAGCTGTTGGAATGGGTCTTTCCAAAAGAAAATGACTGATAAACCAAGAAGGAAGGAAAACAAGAGGAAAAATATGAAGGGGAATAAAGCACAAAAGTGATTCTGTGATGGGTCCTTTCCTCTGGGTCACTGATCTTCCTTTTCGCTCATTGAACGTCTGTAAGGAGGGTGACCATGCCCCTCTATGGCACTGCCTGGCCCCAGTGACGAAGCTCTTGACGGCAGTGGCAGGGCTAGGAGAACAGTGTATATTCCTTCTTCAGCCCTCATAGTTCACCACTATCCTCCCAGAATTAATTCTGCTCTCAGTGAAAACTGAGCCATCAGAGATTTGCATTTTGATGGTTTCGCTTTACCCAAGACTATGTGAAGAAAACATTTAGCTAACAGTGTTTTTTTCAGGGAGTAGGGCAATGTTTTTTACCCCCACAGATTCAAACAGTTTCAGGCAGTGAATGGATGGGGGAGGCACAAAGGGTTTTTGAGCTCAAGAGCTACTCCCTGTGCTGCCAGTGCATCTCCTTCCACTCCTCTGCTGCATGCAGTGCTGCTCTTGTACTAATTTGCAGCTATGCAAGGGCAATACCCAGAGGTCTCACTAATGCTGAAGTCTGAGGTTTGGTGAGGATGCCAAAGCCTTCCCCTGACAGAGTAAAGCCTTCAGTGTAAGTCCAGGCCTAATAGATCTCCTCTCTTTTACCCCAACACTTAAATAGCTGAACCTGGACATGTGTTGGTTTTGGTTTCCTCTTTTTTTCTTTTTTTTTTTTTTTTTAAGACTCTAACTTTGCAATCATTAAGCATCATAGGTGGTGACCAAACTCTTGTTCACATTTTTCTAGACTAAACAAAACTAAATGTTATTACTGCTCATGTCCAAGAGCATTCGAGGAGAGTGTAAGTCTGGTAGGGTCTGAGTTAGGGGAAATGGGAATCACTGCTTATGCATCTTTTTGTAGGTCTTATTAAACTTTTCTCTTACTCTGCACTGCATAACTAAATCCAAATTGGCTGAATATGGTAAAGAATCTTTTTCTGTACCTTAGCTGATGCAGTTTTTATTAGTAGGAACAGCAAAAAAGTGTCTTTCTAATTTATGGATAAATAAAATCCCTCCTACTCATAGACTGTGATTCCAGGAGGGTAAGACAGTAAAAGTCTGACGAGCACACCTGCAAACCAGTTTGTTAGCAGGCCTGCAGAAAAAGAAATGGATGTGTATAATAAGCATAAAATATATTGTAATTAAGTCACACAGGGTCAGACTCATCCTTGGTGTAATTCCACTGCAGTTAGTGGAATTATGAGAGAGAGAAGTTCAATGTTTAGCTTTTAAAATCTTGCTTTTTAAAATTGTAGTCTATCTGACCTTCCTTTTTGGCTTACTTTGATAGGTGCTCACATACCAGGATGACACATGAGTATGTAGAAATACATAGATCGTTGCAGTGACAGAAGGCAGAGCAGGGACTCTTTCCTGCATTAACATCTACCATCTCTAAAATAAATAAAAGCTTTTAAGAGGCTCTGCTCCTACCAGACAGTGTTACAAGAAACAAAAATAATGTGCTGAGCATCCCAGACTTTGTATCTATTCATGTAACAAACAATTACTTACTTGCATAGACTATTAAAAAAAAACCAACAAAACCAACAACAACAACAAAACCAGCTGCGACAATAAGAATTGTTGCAATCTGACATGTAAGAAAGATCCTCCTTTAAAAGACTTCGCACTTATCCAGTACAATTTGTCTGTTCAAGAAAACACCTAGCTGTCTGCTTATGTATTCTGCTGGGAGAGGTCTGAAAGCACCTTAAACGTTGTTATTTGAGACAACCTTTTTTGATATATATATTTTTTTTACAAACTGTAAATTATTTTCCCTCTACTTTTTATTAAAAAAAAAACAACTTATCCTGAGTACACAAAACAATATTTGACTTGTATAGTACAAGAATATGGAGTTAATGGTCCGAATTTCCAGTTTTGCAGTCTAAGTTGGCAGACTTCACTCTTTCGGCAAAATACATTTAAATAAAGAACTACAACAACAAAAACCCAGAGTTGTTTGAAGCAGAAGCCCCTCCCCCCCCGTTCTACCTAACAGATAGGTAGAATGAACTGCTTTATAAAGTGCTTGTCTGAAAGTGTAAAGAAAGCTCTTAGCAACTTTGAAGTACCCTCTGCTTTCCGAGCTGGGCTTCCTCTTCACACTGACAAACCCTGTGCCAGAGGGAATTCTGCAGATCCGCTTGGAAACATCTCAGTAAGGCACCGCAGGTGGGCAAGCTGCCTGGCTAATGCAGTGCTAGCAATCTCTGGTGCTTTTTATCATGTGCATAAAACCAAATTATCAGCTGTTTCTAAACAGACATTGCTTGTATCAACTGTGACTAGAATTTGTAACTATCACACTTGAATTCATCACTGTCACAAATGTGAAAAATATTGCCGAGTCAAGGGCTTCTTTGGAAGTTGCTGAGGAAACAAAACAAAGAGAGGGAAAGGGTTTGTTTTGTTAATTTGCATATCAATCCTTAAAAAGATTGCTCTTACAAAGCTGCACTGCGTCTCCTTCCTGGAAGTCTGCCTCACATGTCGAGAAAAAGAAAACAAATTACTTTGCTAGAGATTACTGTATATTAATTGATTATTATAAATACGGACAGTGAGGATAACATCTGATAAGGAACAGAGTGGTGGTTTCAAAAACAGCAGGTGATTTAGCCATAAGTCTTCCATCAAAATTAGTATCTCTCCAGAAAATGCTGTAGTCCTTATTTTCTTCTTCTTTTATTTTTCTCCTGCACAAGTAATAAACTGACTTGGAAAAGTGGTATTGGATCAAGCTCTGTTCTGTTTTTTTCCTTTCTTAAACTATATACCAGGCTGCTAGACTGTGCTGTGCCAGTCTGACAGTAATTTTGTGTATCCCGTTATAAAATGTGCAGTACTGCTCTATATCACAGTAAGCTCTCTAAGAAAACTAAGTCATTAGAAATGAGCCATTTTGGAGATAAACACTGAATAGGAGAGAACACTGATCAATTAAGACAAATGTATTGTCCACTCCAGATTACTGAAATGGCCTTTCTGAATAACTTTCAGCTGGGTCAAATAGTCATTGCCTGGCCACAAATCATGCATACCAAATCTGAAGATGAAAAGGGCTTTATAGGGGATTGTAAGGTGTGGGCCAAAACTAGATTTATTTTGGAAAGTAGGTTCCAGCTTTAACTACTGAGTACCCTCTACTGCTTCAAGATTTGCCCACAATTCAGAAAAAAAGGCTTATTTTGGCAGTATAATTTAGTGGTTTCTACTAAAAAACTTAGTGGTTTCTATTAAAAAACTTAGTGGTTTCTGTCCAAAAACCTTGAGTTGGAAGGCCTGTTTTGTGTCAGGATAGATTCTGAGGTCTGCATATTACTTTGCATGCATCAATAATTATTTTACTCATATAATACCATTTAGCCAACGATCTCAAAATACCCAATTAAAACTCTAAGTAAAATTGGTGAGGCATTTTGTGGCTATAAGCTGCGGGAATACTCTAAGGCCTTGGCGATAATGCTTCTAGAATAATTATGCTTGCATTCCTTAAAATATATATTAGCAATGATAAATAGTGATATATTTAAAATCCTGCTGTACAGCAGAAGAAATGTTAAGTAGTCACTCTTAGAAAAGCCTTTTCTACTAGTTAAGCATACCCAAAAAGATGGCTCTCTGCTTTGATTCAAGACCTGAATTTACTGCTTAATTTATAAAAAGAAATAGACAAACCAATTTTCCCAGTGTTAGCATGCCTTCTTCCATGCCTGAACACAGGTAATCCTCATTTTATAATATTTGTAATACTCGGAAACATTTACAAAGACGACAGGCGTGGGAATGCCTGCAGCTGGAAGAGTGTGTAATAACAAGCCCGGAATGCTGGTGTGTGACATGTCAGAGAGAAAGGGATCGCTGTAGGCATAACCATCGCTTCTGAGCTGGAATATGGGTAATGACGTGGAGAATGTGGTCAATTCAGGAAGGCTTTGATTCTTGAGACTGGATGAGAATGCCTGTATGAGAAGCTGAACTGGTATGATTAGGTAATTTTTTTTCAGAAATTTTAAATTCCCCCACCACCACCGCCCTTTATTTTTTTTCCCTTTCTGTGCCACTGAAGTCAAGTCTATATAGCACACTGCTTGGGGAGGAATCAGATTTTTGTTAATCCTCTCTCATCATATTCACAACAGCTAATTTTGCATGGCACTTACTGGCATAGTCCCAGCTGTGTAAGTTGGATTCATTTAATCAGGTTATTTACTTTTCTGTGCCATACTCTAAATGGGTAGAAGTTGCCATAGTCTAGCTGCAAGGGTTACCATCATCTCTTCATGTCTCCTCATAGTTTATTACTTAAAGGCATTGCTTCGTTAAAGGCATCTTGTTATGTGCTCTCTGTTTAGAAATAAACTTTCTGCTCAGACCAATGTAGCAATCATCACATGCCATCATTGGTTTTTCAAAATGGGAGAGATTTAGCCAGATCTCTTTGGCTGTAGAAATTAAACTGTATGCAAAAAGGAGACAAATTCGATGGTAATGCAAACTGCCTGTATCTTCTGATCTGCAAGTGTGTCATATTTACACTGATCATGCTGTATTGTAAATTGTGATTTATGAATTGGTAATGCACAATGTGTGTACCTTTACAGATAAATACATCATCTTTCCTGGTAAGTTGGAACTGGATTTGAAATAAAAGCTTCTCAGAATAAAAACATTTCCTGATATCCAATAGTTGTTTGGCTTCAGTCCTTTGGTTTGGATTCATACAGAAATGAAGTCTCATTGCAAATCTTGAATTCATACTGACCTAATGTGAAGGCAAGGGAATAATATTTGTTCAGAACTACAGTTTTAAGCAGTGTTACCCCATGTGTGCTGAACAATGCGGGGCTGATCTCCAGTATATATGTGTGTATTTATAAATAAATAAATAAACAAATATGTGTATGTCAGCTGTTCTGTACAGGGAACCCAGATTTCATGAACTGTAGATTACTTCATTTGACCACAAAAGGATTCCCTGAATGATTGCATAGTATTGGAGAAGATTTTATCCTGTAAATATTGGAATATTTATATGAATAGTAAAACTTTTCCCATTCTGTTTTTATTAAAGGAAAACCACTGCAGAAGAATAAAAATCCTAGGGGATTGTTACTACTGTGTATCAGGGTTGACCCAGCCCAAAACAGATCATGCCCATTGCTGTGTTGAAATGGGACTGGATATGATTGACACCATCACGTAAGTACTGTGCACGGTGAACCCGGACAGGAGTGCTACAACAACTTCTATGTGGCRTTCAGGAAGTGTGTTCTCAGAAAAACAGCAGTGTCAGCTAGCAGTGCCTACCTAGCAATTCACACTTGCATTCAGGTCACAGGATACTGATTTTAGGAAGGGTCATTCTAGACATCGATTTTCCACTCCATTTAATTGCTGTGAGGAAAATGTGCACAAGTATGAGTATGTAGAGGCACATACACGTACTGATTAGGGGACAGAAAGATACTGGGAAATAACGAAATATTCCTATGGCCATTTGCCACAAAGAAAGGAGTCCAATTTCTTGTTTTACAGGGATAAACACTGCTCGTTTTGTACACCAGTATATAAACTCAAAGCCAGTCCTGATGTATGCGTGTTGTATATGTGTTTGTATTCTCAAAATGATAGCTTGCTGACTTCTCCTTTCTGTATGTCATGTTTAAACCCTTAATTTATTCTGCTTTTCAGAAATGTAATGTGAAATTCACTTTGCTGATCAGAAGAATTTTTTTGTGCTTGAGAGCTCTGCGTTGATCATTATTTTACCAAGGCAAAAAATGTGAATGTGAGAGAACTGTGAATGAGCTTTTAGCGAGAGCTGAAGATCTATTTCATTACATAGGAGGGAAGGGATAAAGATGGGAAATTTCTCCACTACTGTATTGCTCTGTGTGTGTGTGCGTGCATGTGCGTGTGTTTTGTAGGGAGGCTATAGGAGGGAGTGCACACCTGTATTAATTCTGTATATAAATAAATACTGGTCAGAACAGTGCTATTACATTTGGAATGAGCTTGCACAAGTGTGTCACATCAGRGGCCTTAGCCTGTCCTGTATTGAAAAGTGTTCGGCCACTGTTTCCAGTAGCCAGTTATTCTTTCTCTCTGTTGTCAGCTGGGCTGTTGGGAATATGGAGTTGACTCAAGGTTCTGCTTCCCCTTACTTAATCCCCAAGTTTTTGCATTGTACACAGAGAAGACCTGCCTTCTCTGTGAAGGTGAATAGACCACAGTGAGTTTAAATCTCAATTTAAAAATGAAGAGCAAACTATTAAATAAAGAAAAAAAAATATAGAATAAGCAAACATAAGGCTTATGAATTCAAATTATGTATTTTTGATTCAGAACATTTCACCTTCTTTCTTGTTTCTAATAAAGCTTTTGCCACATCATGTATTTCATGTCTTCCATTTGTACGTGAGGATGTTTATGCACATACATGCACACAAAGAAGTTGTTTTTTCCAAAACCAAATTGTGCTCATTTGTGGAGAGTCTTGATGTTGTAGAAGAATGTATTATGATCCTCTCACAGAATGTATTATGATCCTCTCACAGAGTTCACTGTAAGTTTTGCTTAAGAGAGTTGTGTTTATCTCTATGGAAGTAATGGCTAGTTGTTCAAGCCCTGCTAATGCTTTGGGGGAACATGGACATTACCACACATTTTTGTTGTTTCATATCAACGTTAAACTTTTCTGTGAACCTGGATTCATTGAGCTTTCTCTGCAGAGGACTTGAAAGCATAGGAAAAAGGAGAGAAGTACTTAAAGCAATTGAAGGCTGATTCTCATTTCTAGCTCAATCCATGTGTTTTTACTACAATGTTCATTTATAAAATCTCTCAGAATGTGAAGAGTTGGATAAATTAATCCATATTCTCCCTCTCATTCGATGCAAGTTCGTCATCTTTGTAAAAATTGTAAAATTGATAAAAGACTTTGTAATCTGTGATAACATATGATAGTCTATGATACTATAAAATCCTAAAAGAATATCCTAAGTCTGCAAATTATGTATATGTGCATTCTTCCAGCAGTATAGGGATACTCCATTTATAAGGAAGCCTTGGCCTTTAGAAGCATAGTTAGATATACAGGCCTTGTACACATTTTCCAAAGTCTTTGTTTTTAAATCCCTGGAAAGCAGTAGCTGATGCTCTCATCCTCTTTTAAACCTAGCATTAATCTTTAATTCATTAGTTCTGCTGTGTTTCATGTATACAAATAAGGTAGTGATATAACTGTCTGAACTTTCCTTTTTTGAATGTTTCAGTTTTACTAATATTAGAAATGAAACATGTTCCCTTTTTATGTTGTCATTTATTGGCTGCTGTCATGATAATGTAAACTTGAAAAAGGAGTTGAATTAAAAAGGAAGGAATGAACTGGGACTGTTCAGCCTGGAGAAGAGAAGGATTAGGGGGAATCTTATCAATGCATACAAATACATAATGGGAGGCTGTAAAGAGGACAAAGCCAAACTTTTCTCAGTGGTATCCAGTGTCAAGGCAAGAAGAAATGGGCACAAGCTGAAATACAAGAAATTCCATTTAAATATAAGAAAAAAACTTTTTTACTCTGGAGGTGGTCAGA
This sequence comes from Phoebastria nigripes, assembly GCA_035582835.1. Classification (NCBI taxonomy): domain Eukaryota; kingdom Metazoa; phylum Chordata; class Aves; order Procellariiformes; family Diomedeidae; genus Phoebastria; species Phoebastria nigripes. Next base: position 382,477 of record JAYKAV010003028.1, on the reverse strand, counting down.
TACTGGAGAGGTTGCACTGGAGGGTTGTGGAGTCTGCATCCTTGGAGAGATTTAAAACCCAGCTGGACACAGTCCTGGGCAACCTTCTGTAGCTGACCCTGCTCTGAGCAGGGGGGGTTGGTCTAGATGATTTCCAGTGGCCCCTTCCAGCATCAGCAACTCTGTGATTCTAAGTGGATGGGCTGTAGTGTGTTATCTAGACATGTTTAGTCAGAGGCTGTGGTAGAAGATAACTAACTGACAATTTCAGCATTTTATTTTTTAAAGAATTCAAAAATTGTAAGTCTTTAGAGTGTGTAGTCAGTGGTCAGAGCACGGTGAGAGGGCAAGATGGAGAAGAGGCAAGGTTATAAGAGAGTGCCAGATTTATTTAGGGTTGTTGAATGGCTAGAGACCTATTCTGCATTCTTTGTACATAAGCACAATTAATTAATCCCAATTTTTTTTTTAATGAGGAATTAGTAGTGTAAGTAAAGACTGTAAGATCCAGGCTCACCGCATATTTCTTCTCTTAGTTAAATGAATGTGCCTGTTCTGCTTATGTTAGGAAACAGGAAGATGGTGCATTCCAAGTATCATTGCCCTCGATGACAGTACTATTTTTTTCTTTTACTGCAAGTGGAGCATCATCTGTTCAGATATTGTTGGATTCTGGGTGAGGTTCTTCTGGTGACAGAAGCACGTGGCTAAGCCAACTGCACAAAGAAATCCAAACCAGGAAAATAGAGTCTGCTGAAGATTAGGGAAAAAACTCTTCACTTCTTCACGGAGACCAAAGTTAGAAGACAGATTCCCCAGATTAATTTGTTTGAAAACACGTTAAGCAAATGAAAAGGAGAAGTGAAGGGCTTATGACGGTAAAGTTGGAATGCAACATTTTATTTTCTATTGGTATGATTATTAGGTGGAGTTGTTCATCAGTCCCATGAGATGCAGGGTCACTTTTGTTTTTAAACTTCCCCTTTTCATCCAGAGTTGGATGCCAGCTGGTAGTCTTCTAAAAGTCTCTTCACTTTACTGCAGAAACCAGGTCTTGGCATTGTAAATTTATGCTTGGAAGTCATCATCCCTAGTGACAGGTTTGTCATGTTACCTGGGATAAATAAATAAATAAAATCACTTGAATTGTGACTCAGCAGATGGATCTGTGAAAAGTGCCTGTCCCAGAGATATGTACCACCAAGATGTCCTTTTTCCAGGAAATCAAGGAATAAAAGCTTCTAGTGGCTGGTTGATGGATCTGTGATTTGACTGAGTTGTATGTTATAATGAGTTCATATAAATTGATACTTTCTATTCTCTTCATGTTCTGTGTAACTGTTATTTTAGTATCCTAGAATATGGTGCTGCATGTGAGTATCATCTGAGAATGTTGCCTCATTACATTTAGATTGAGATTTTCAGGGTAATTTTCAAAGAACATTATAAAATACTTAAAATTTTCACAATTTCATCTGCCTTCTACAAAGTATTTTTTTCAATGGCACAGTTAAAGTCAGACCAGAATCATTATGGGAGGATCTTTTTTTTCTTAAAAAAACAACAAAACAGATAGTGTTATATTCTGTTTCCATTCCAAAAGAATTTTTGCTGCCAATGAGTTTTGTGCCAGTGCTTCAGTACAGGCCAGGTGTTTGTTCTACTTCAGAGTCACTTAAACCATCATGGCAGTATTTAAGTGGGAGTTAAGTGTTGGATACCACCGATGTTGCTTTCATCAGGTGAGTTTTAACTGTCAGATTTTTTTTAGTAATATAATTAAAATGGTCATGTTCATTAGCGCCACTAATGTGCCAGATGTTGCTCTAATGTGCCGGATGTTGTCCTCACCTCAGTTTTGAACAGTGTGTTAGGCCAAGTACGCTCTTCGACTTACTTAAATTGCTTGCCTTTGAAGGTTCCACTCTATTTACTACAGTATTTTACTTTCTAAATAGATATATTTATTAGCTAATTGCCATGAAGAAAAGTTTTGCCCAGCTACCCAAGCTCTTCCCTCTCTCCCCCATAAACTGGCTAGAGTTTTGGTTTAAGCTAGCGTTAYGGGGGCAATTTTATACATTCTTAATAATAGTTTGTCTTTCCTTACAGAGCACTTCATCAACTGATATAAATTATATTGAACAATTCTTTGGCTCAGTCCAGAAATGTAGCCTCTTAGGAGATGAAGTATGATGAAATGAGGGAGTTATTTAAATGCACTCAATAATGCCACAGGGCAAGAAGTGAACTGTAATGTTTCCAGCTGGAAATGAGGAGGGAATCTGGGTGAGCAGGATATAAATACTAGATTTGGGACTGGGCCAGAATACTGGGGTTAACATTCATAAACTTGTCAAAAGTGTAATGGGATCTTGTAATCATTCACGTCATCACATAAATGGTACATTTTCATGATACTCCTTCCCTTGACATCTTACTAGGATGCCATTTTAGTACTCACTCAGAGGGAATTGCACCACTATCTACATCACTGGCTATGTCTACATTAGCAGGTAGCATGGCACAGTAGGAGCACATCTGTAGATTACAGCAGCTGGTGCTGACTACTTCAGTTTAACTTACACATATTACGGGGCAAGGAGGGGGAGGCTTACTTTAGAATAGGTCTCTTCTGCCACCCTGTATTAATTGTTCCTACTGGATGTGGAGTTTGAAGAGGTCTGAATGAAAGTGTCCATGAACCTTTGCTTCTTGAAATCTGGGCACCCCAGTGGGGTCTATCAGGAGATAGATCAGCTTTCCTCTGTGTCACATAAGTGAGTTTATCCCATACGGATGACTCCACCTAATATGGATGACTCCACCAGTCATCCGTGTAAGACCTCACAGATGGAAGTTGGGTTTATTTTGCACCTGCACATTGTGTTGCTGCTTGGTTGCATAGGACATTGTGGACGTTGATGCTTGAACTGTCTCCTTCCCATGGGTTTGGTCATCAGCTGACCAAAGGCACTGAGGAAGGGAGAGGAACTACAGCAGCCAGTTTGAGGAAGCCCAACTAAAATGTCAAGTTTTTCTGTGTGATCTTTTGTCTGAGGAAGAAGACAGAAGCACTAACTTTCCTGATGTTAACACTGTTGATACTTTTCCCTTGGTCCTCCAGAGGTCTGGGGCCTGGGAAAGTTTGGACTGGTAGGAGTGAGTTGACCTTGAATTCTGGGAGAACCAGCAACTGCATTTTCAGCAGTGGAGAAAGCTGTCTACAATGAGCTGACTTCACCACCATTGGTGAAAGCTTAGTCAGCTTGCACCTCTGTCAAAGTGAGCCTCTTGACTGCTGAAGCCATCAGACCTTCACAGCCCAGGCTCCCTGCCCCAGCTCTCTGCTGCCACGCTCCAGGTGAGCAACATCCTGTGAAAGCATGCAGCTCTGGTCAATATTTAAAAAAAAAAAAAAAAAAAAAAAAAAAAAGCCACAAAAAACCAAACAAACCAAAAAAACCCAAACCTGACCTGGAGAAACAGCTGCCGAAACGGGACAGCAAAGGTTTTCAAACAACAAAACTGAATTGCCTGAGAGGACTAACATGGCCCCCGCCTTGTGGGAGGACAAATCAGAGAGAGGGCAAGGGGCCCTAGCGTACGRGTGTTACTTGGTACTCTAGGCCACGGCCTGCAGCCTCTCCTCCAACGGCCTGCCGGGCTGACAGAGCAGATCACAGAAAGATAGTCTTTGTCATTAACATCCAAGAACTAACCAATTCCTGATGATGTTGAAATGGAACTGACACAGACATATTTAGGGAGACATGCAAAATTAAAGGGAACCCTTATCTTAGAACCGTGCATATATAAAAAGCAAACGTATGTAACTGAACCAAAAATCTTGTCTATGCCTTTAACCAGGAAACGTGTTCCTATGCAGATATTTTTGGACCTAAAGAAAAGCCCTAAATAACTTAAAAGAAATGGGATGCAGAGCTTTTTTTTTTTTTTTCCTTCAAATGCAGCACAGGTCTGGAGCTGTTCTGCAGATGATCTAAATGAATTTGATGGTTTGTAGCAGCACATGAAATATTTGTAGCTAAGGAGAGAACTAAAATTTAAAGGCTTGGTAGGATACTTGAGCTGTCAGGGTAGATGGTTATCTTATTAGTCACTTAAATAGACTCTGCACGCTTCTAGTTTAAAAAGAAAATGTTTTTCAATTTCCATTTGTTTCTGGGCCTACTTTTGTGTTAACATTTGGAAAACTTTTGAGTATATTGTATCTGAAGAGAATAAGTTATAATGAATAATTTATTTGAGAAACTTCTTTTCTTTTTCCTATTCATGGCTTGTTTGTGAAGTGTTGATATTTTTTCAGAAATGTATTTATAATTTAAAATGCATCATTGGACACTTCTGTGATATTTTAGTGCAGAAATGTTGATGTTGTTTGGGAATATGATTGTGGTACTGCTCTGATTGTATATTCGAAGCCTATTTTTTATATATCACTTAACATTCCTCATTTTTGATAGTTCAGTGGGATATATTAATGGAAATTAACTGCATGAAGGGCACCCAGGTCTTCAAGGTAAATTCAAAAAGTTTAATGAACTGTTCATGAGCTTTTTTCCCTACTCAAATTTAAAAAAGGTGAAAGCACCCCTGAAACACAGTGTAGTTTCTGGGGAAAATGTAGAAAAGCATTCTCGATTTAGATTTTTTACTAAGTGACTATTTCTGGAAATCTTTTGTTCAAAACATAAAATGTTTTCAGATTCTGCTTTGTGGTTCATTGGTACATTATACAGTCCAGCTTATTTGACAAGGAGTATGATCAGCCATGTTGTATTTCTCTGCTCATTTCTTATCATTTACTTTTTGTTCTGCTATTCAAATTTCTAAAAGCAGATGAAATTTCCCGCTCTCTCTCAAGCCAATTGGGACAAAGCAAGGTCAAAGGTCTGGAGTGGTCTTTATCAATGTCTGAATTTCACTGTCTTTCCACTTATGTTTAGCCTGAGGTTTTATATACTGTTTTAAATGGAAAAAAAAAACAAACAAACATTTATTTGCAAACAGAGAAACTCACACACTTGCAGGTTCACCAATGAAAATAATTAGATAGGTACTTAGTTATGCAGGAGAACATAGACAGGCAAGCAAGGTGTAATCCTGAAGGGCTTTGGCTTTCAGGGTATGGTCTTGGTGTAAGGTCAGTCTGTTAATGGCACAATACACATGCATAGGTGAAGATACAAAGGTTAAGTTGTCATTAGGTGGCTTATATTATTAGCTCCTTTCATTTCCTCAAGGCTTTGTCAAGCAGACAGTGTGCACAACAAGCCCTGTAACACTCAAGTCCTTTTAGGACTTCTTGGAGTCATTTTTGAGGCTTGACTGGCAACAAATACTGAATAAAGGAAAGCTGACTTGCAGTGAATAGAAATAGGACAAGGAAATATTTAATCTTTCAGAAAGCTGTGCATAAGCCTTTCTGTGCTGTTGCATAAAATATGACTGAAAAATCTGTTATGCCCAGATTCCCTATGGGGACAAAAGAGATCCCCACGTTACTCACATTAGTGTTGGCTGATATGGTATATACTTTGGCACTTCATGGCTGCAGAGTTCCTTACTTAAATTGAGGCCAGGTATCTTGTGCTGCTCACCCCACCTCTTGACCTATGCTGCCCTTTCTGTTAATTGTRTTTAAACAAGTATAACTATACAAGAGACAAATACAGTGACTACTCCTGAAGTTGAAAAGTCCTCCTAAAGACCTCTCTGCCAAACCAGTGTAGCTGGAGGATACTTTAAAAAATACAATGGTCAATGAAGATCAAGGGAAAATGATAGCCAGAGCCTCAGTTTAAGGTCTTCTCCTATTAAATGCATTGGAAAAATTAAATTTAAAAACCTAATGAAAATCAAGTCTTACACTGATTAGTCAGTTTCATTTATTCACCATTATTATCTCTTTTTGGACAGCAACTTAACTGTGGAATGTCAGGTGTCTCTGTAACAGAAAAAGCTGCAAAGATWTATGCACAGTGTTATCTCTGCATGTAATGTGTAAGACTATTAGCTTCAAGGCTCCTTTTAAGTGTTCACAAGTCAGTGCAGGGTGCAAGTTATAGCATGTCCTGCATTCACTGGATTCAATGAAGAATCCTTCCTTACTGTGGCACCAAAATTAAAAATGCTTTTAATAATGACTTTGCAATTAATTCCTCCTTTCCCAGCTACACAATGAAAATCTCTGAAGGTTAGATTTAATTTACAGGTGCAGGTCCATAGTTACAGGTAGTTTCTGTGCCACTCTTACAGGAACTTTGGAAAGATATTAGTGTTTATAATCACTCTTCATCTGCTGTTCTTGCACTGATTTATTGGTTTCATCATTTTCTTTGTCCTGTACTCCTGTAACTGGGCAATTGAACTGAGTAGAAGACAGTAGAGTGGAGACATTGCTTATCCATTTGCCTTCTCAACTAGTACTTGTTCATACCTCTTTTCTCACAGAAACTGTAAGAGCATTTAAATACAAGTCTGTGCCCTTTCAGTCTCACCATAGGAAATGATGCTTAGCTGAGCATACCACAAAGGCAAAGGCACAGCACAACTCTGTCTGATTACCAGTAGTTGCAACAGTTTCCTAGCAGTAGCATACAGTGAAAATATCAGTTGAAAAAATATCGTGAAATATTAAATAAGTATCATCCAAGAAGACTGACAGTCTGAGACACTTGGGGAAAAAAATGTTAATTTTTAACTGAGTAGGTTTTCATTCAAGTGGAATTTTAATTAAATGGTGAACTTAGAGAACATCACAAATCTAAACTGTGACAACATCAATGAGACTAACTTTTTTAAAATTATTTTTAACCCTCTGTGCTGCACAGAGAGGAAACRTTGGGGTCCATACTATGCTCTTTTTCCAGATTATTTTATATTATTTTAATTACAAATTAAATGTTTTACACTGTTACCTTGAGATTAAGCCACTGCAAACAGAAGAAGTAAGGAAAAGAAAGTATTATTTTGATATTACAGATGGAGAACTGAAAGAGGATAAAATTACTTTGAGTCACAACGAACTGTGGTAAAAGAGGAGAGAAATTAAATGCAAGTCTTAAGTTACTCAAGTTTATATTTTACTCACAAGACCAATCTTTTCCTTAATGTTTAATATTAAACTCCTTCATGATGAAATTCAGTTAGCCCATATAAGATCAAGCATGATCTTTATATGTGTGAAGGGCGGGGGGTAAAAAAGAATTAGAAAGAGAAAAATCCACCAACCAGTTAACCCAGGGCTAGGATAAGGAGAAATACTACAGAGATTTTTGGTAAAAAGAAGAAGCCAGGTAGCCCATTTTAATACTGAGTTGAAAGCAGTTTGGAGTAATGGTAGAATTGAAACATGTTTGCTTACTTACATGTCAGGTTAAAATTAAGCCTAATAAGATAGTTTCAGAAATCTTCTTTTGATTCCAACAATAACGTTGTGGTTGCTTGTCATCCTGCTGAAATAAATATGCATTGGAAAAAAGGAACATTTATGACAAAAAAAAAGTAAATATGTGTGAAACGCAAGATAAACAGGAAAGTGCAGGAGTTAAGCTGGCTGTCTCCGAGTTATTTGAGTTACAGCCAGAAAGTTCTTTGTTTATCTCCCAGTAAAATATCTAAGTTTCTGTAGGACCGTGATAGCAAATACTGCAAAAYTGGCAAATAAAACCTAAAAGTTATAGTCTTAGGGAAGTTTCGTGACGAAGCCATTTACTACACTTGCTTTATTGTCCCTTTTTTTTYCTTTTTTTATTTTATTAAATGTAATGAAACATAACCTTTTCTGGGTTTCCTTGAAACCTGGAAAATTAAATTTTAATGTATTAGGTCAAGAAATTTAGAAATACTGAGATTTTGGCTCAACAGTAATTAAAATATAACCAAGAAAATTATTCCTTTGGAATTACAATTGCGTCTTTGAAACTAGTGAAGGAAAAGAACAGTACCTGAATATATCATCTGAGATTTTTAAAAGATCCGGTCTATTCAGTCATGTATATATATATATCTTAACTTTGGGGGAAGGAAAGAAAAAGAAAATCAAGAGCAATGTCATTGTCTAAAGACTAATATTCTGATGCTGTCTATTCCAGATCTGTTGCAGAAGCCACAGAGGTTGATCTCAACATGAGAGTTGGATTGCATACAGGCAGGGTGCTTTGTGGGGTCCTGGGTCTCCGAAAATGGCAATATGATGTCTGGTCAAATGATGTGACTTTAGCTAATGTAATGGAAGCTGGAGGACTGCCTGGGTAAGTCCGAGAAAGAACCATAAAAAAAGAAACAGAAACCTGTGTGGGTGAAGAATTTATTTCCTTCTTTGGGGCATTTGCAATGGAATTGCTATCGATAAGAAGGGTTGTGTTTGGTAAGAGCAATCAATGTATTATGTGATTTATYCAGTGGAATTCTCCAAATGATCTTGATATTTACGTTAGTAATAGGTTAGATTAGAAGCAAAATATTTCCAAATGAAATCCTTATTAGAAGCTGCCAAATATAAAGAGTAGGAATGAGGCAATGCTAGGAATGTAGGAATGCTAGACTTTCACCATTTCATGTTATAAAAGTAAAACCCTGTAGTTATTCCAGGAAATTTTTACCCTTGCACCTCTACACGAGGGGCGTGTGCCTTACTCCTTTTACATGGCAAGATTTCCAACACTAGTAGTGGGCTATTGAAAAAAAATACCTGTTTATGCACTCAAATATTGATGGTGTGTGTGCAAATGATACGGTAGCTCATAAACCTGCAGCCAACCCATGGGGCACGTCCTGGAATTTTAAGTACTCCTTGGATAGCCTTGGACCCAATTTAAATGCACACAGTGCGCTTTCTCAAAGGTCCTTCTGTGTGCAACTCACATTTGGACTGGGACCTACCATCCTCTGTTGAATTTTTACAAGATCATGATTTGCTGAACAGGGGGACAATGGAACCTCTTCATTTTTGTGGTTAAGATGAGTGAATTTCTGTTTGTTACCTATGTAGGCAATTTTGGCAGTGTATTTTGTATGTTCCTTACCTTAAGGCTTTCCAGTGAAAAAAATCTGAACACATGTTTAGTAGAGGAAAGCACTAATAGCTTTTCAGATATCTACTGTGATATTTCAAATATAAGGGGTCTTTCGGGAGAAAATGTGAAGACAGTTTTCAGGATAAGAAAACTCAYGAATAGTGTCAAAGATGGCTGTGCTGCCAAAACAAAGTGAATTAGAAAGCTGCCTACAAAACAGAGTGAGTAAATGAAACAAGTCAGAGACCTGAAGGGTAACAGAAAAAGAAGTTTCTCCTTTATGCACAGGAGAGATTCGGAGTGTGAAGTCACAAGTTTCAAACAGCAGGATGTTTTTCCAAGCAGGCAGTGAGATAAATACTTAAGAAAGCCACACAATGTGGAAGAAAGTGCAGACTTTCACTTTCTACAAATCAACAAATCTGCAAGTGTTTGGAGAGTCAACAGTTATCTTTCTGTTCACTCTGCTCAAGTTTAGAAAATGCATGTAATAGAAATATTTCTGTGTTCTATTTGGCTGAAAAGACAAAACAAAATTTTTTTACATCAAAAATGGGGTTTTGCACGTAATTTGACCTCTTTATGATCTTCTGGACAGGAGTGTATTTCAGTAGCAACTGGCTCATAATGTATCTTTGCTTTAAACAACAATGTCTGATTTTTCTCTCCAGGAAAGTTCACATTACAAAGACCACCTTAGAGTGCCTAAATGGGGACTATGAGGTAGAACCGGGATATGGTCATGAAAGGAATAGTTTCTTGAAGAAGCATAATATTGAAACATATTTTATTGTGCCATCCCATCGTAGGAAGGTAAGCTCCACAAATTCTAGCTTATTCTGTGATATGTTTTCATAACTTAACAACTGTTCTGTGATATTCTGAAAGCWGAGGCAATACTGGTATTTCTTATTTCTAAAAGCTCTTCAAACACTCTTGAAATTAGATCTTTTGGTTTTGACCGAGGCAGGAATGCTAAAMAAGCTAACCTTGAACGTTACATAGAGAAGATGATCAATTTACTTTTGAAGTTTAAAAATAAAACAATTTTTCCCTTTATGCCCCAAAAAAGAAAACTGTTGTTTTATTCAGATTCTGTAATCATTCTATCAGAAATGATATGGTATGTTACTCCAAAAATTTAATTCACTCTTCCCTTCCTCCTCCCTTCAAAAGGGTGTTTCAGAATATTAATGCTCACAGCTTGGCTATTTTTCTTCCAGTTTTCTTTACTCTTTCATTCCCATATTCCCATGCCATTTTACTCATGCTTTCCTAACCCTTTCTACAACCACTTGTGATACCGGTGGCTTCTTTACTGGGCCTGGAGGATTCCCCAATGAATAAACACAGAAAGAGTAGTATTTACAGACATGTCATGCCCACAGCAGCAGAAAAGCTAGTGAAATGAATTCAGCAGTGATTGAACTAACATCCCCTGGAAGTCTGGAAAAGCTGCCATGTTGCCAAGCTGTACAACACAAGCCCTTTTATCCAGGTCAGAGGAAGAGGCTGGAGTCAACCATCCTGCTTTCGAATGTATATACCAGTGTACCACAGATCAGGTATTTATGCTGAAGCTGAGTAAGTTTTCTAAGATCATTGCAACAAATAATATATTCTCTGTCCAAAACATGCATGTTTTTTTCTCCTGCTACATTCAGCTGCTCGTGACAAATTCAACGTTTTCCTTGCTTGCTCTGCCACCTCAGACTCCCACAATGATTTTGGTCATCCCTTTCTTATCTTAGCTGCCCTTCCCTCCAAATTTTCTTAAGCTCCCCTCTCCCTTCAGCTTCTTCCTTTTGTCAGACCCCTGGAGATGTACTGGGGAAAGAGGAGTAAGTCAGCAGTGCTGTTGAGGGACAATAACGTTTTCTACTCTTTTCTTCTTTTTGGCGGAGAACAGAAAATAGAAAGTGTGGAAAGAATAAGGTAAGAGAAGATTTTAGCTCATTTGAGCAGGAATTTCATTTCTTAAATGTTGCTCAGGATTTAGCCACCCCTGATGGAGCTGGATGTGACTCCTCGTTCTAACCAGATTTTCAGAATAAGGRGAACAGAGGCCCAGCAGTGCGATGGTAATATCTTGAGTCTCAGCATGCAGTGAAGGTGGTGACCGTGGTTTTCCAACAGGTTCATTTATAGTCACACCTTTCTTCCTCAACCAGTTACTGGGTTTAGGGCAGCCTGTTGTTCTACTACAAAATGTTTTGTGCCTTCAGTAGGAGTCTTGAAAGTCCATAATCATCATTTAAACACATTCAGTTTGTTCCAACCTTTTCCACATCAAATGAGGCTTATCTTAGAAGTTATCTGCCATAACATGTTTACAGGCCAAGAGGAACTTTATTGCTCTTTGTCTCAGCCAGACAACTCGGGATACAGACTTTTGCACCCTTATCTTCTGAGACTCTGCCCAAACAAGTTTCATTCAGGGATTTGACTTTTAGAGGGAAAATTATAATACCCAATTCTGAAAGTAAGTATGAAAACGATACAGATGAGGTTTTAAAGTGATGTCAAAGCTCCATGCTTGAGGGTGTTAGCCAACGGGTGTTTGACAAAAATGTAACCAAGGAAAAACAGGTCATCTCGAATTCCATGCCCGCAGTCAGTTTCTTGGTCTGAATTTGATGACTCAGGGAGTTTTTATGGAAATGTTGGGAGTCCAGTCACCAGGGGAATTTGATTCTGGGAGTGAAAACTCCTGTTGTTTTATCCYGGAAAGGCTGCTGCAAGGGTGTTTTTTTATGCACTTCCTCTAAAGCATCTTGTTACTAGAGAGATGGAGTGTTCTCATCTTCTGTGAAAACCATGCGATCTCGCGTTTTGGTGAGATTCTTCTGCTGGTATATATGATTAGATTCGGTTTTAGGCAGTATGAAAGAAAACAGGTGGAAAACCAGTGGGCTAGATTCTGTTTTGGCAGTCAGTGAGAGATTTTTCTGGTGGCTTTCTTGAAACTAGAATTAGTTCCTAAATTAATCAATCCCGATAAAGAAGAAAACATAAGGGAGGGTTTAATTAAGGTAGGTGYGTTGCTTATTGCTGCTAGATTTGTTTGTCTTGGTTTTCTGCTGTTTTCACTCCTACAGCATTATGTATAATTTCATTTCATATGTTATGTTGTACGAGGTTTCATTTCATATTGGGAAGAGAAATAGCTGAATTTCAGGAAATTGTTGATAGGTTGGTGCGCAGAGACGAGTAGAGAGAAAAGGGGATAAATATGGCTATTACATATAGAAACTGTGTTGTGTCAACTCCGCTGCATAAACCAGTGATTGAGGAACAGAAGCCTGACATTCACATATTAAAGTAAACCAGGTCAATGCATGTTTAATGTGCAAGGATGAGAGCCTACTACTGTGTGAGCACACATTTCTTCGTCTTTGCAAGATTGCTGAGAAACTACTGGTGACTGCTGAGAAACAACTGATTGGTTTGTCATCAGCTACATAAACCAAATGCCATCTTACCCATGGGTGTCACTGATGGGTTTGTGGAAGTGGCAGATGCTGCGGTACAGCTTGGCTAATGACATTAGCTCTCCGGCATGCATCAATGGCGTGTCAGCCAAACTGGCAGAAAGAAAGACTTCATGAATTTTACTGGTATTGACTGGCTTCTCCACTGGGCTCGCAGATCAATCAGCATGTCACTTTGCTGTTTGTCACAGTACATCACAGCCATCCCCAGTCTTCGTATACTTGCATACTGATCATTGGACTACGAGCTACGTAATAGTATATTTACCTTCAAAATAAACACCTGCTGTCCCCTCCTACCCTGATTCAGCCATTAACTCTTCAGAGACATGGAAACAGAAGGCTACCCATGAAGCACAGACAAGATGGAGTTTCTTTAGGTGAATTCAGGTATCTGCTGGTTTAATATTGTATTCCTTCCTCTGGAGCCTCAGTAGCTGAAATGCAGACACATTTTTTATTCTTTATGCATCATCTCTGACATTAATATGAACTGACTTTAGCAAGTATGATGCCAAGAGGAATGAAAATCAATGTTATGAGCAACAGATGGCCAAGAATCTGTTGAATTTGAAAGGTAAATAGGCCCACTTAGGTTTTTTAAATTTTTTATTTATTTATTTAGGAGACAAACACCCCACATTCTTCCATATTTGGTCTGACAGGAAGATCTTTCATCACAAATATTGCCCAAGCCAAGAATGAGAATAACAGTATAAGACAACTCATTCATGTACCAGTTACATTTTAAAGGTGAACAAATTATAAAGTATTCCCAATTTTTTTAATTTTTTATTGAATCAGCTGACAACCACAATTTTGTGATCTGATCTGATTGCTAGTTTGGTGTCTAAGCTAATATGTGTGAGAGCACTTCTAAGTGGCCACTGAGGGAATACTTTTTTTTTGTTTTGTTACAGTTTTTATTTTGGTAAAGGTTATATTAGTCTATTATTATTATTATTATTAATCAATAATTATGCATGTTTGACTGAATAATGCTCAGCTTCTAAACAGACTTAAATAATTCATCTGATTTCCAAAGGCATACAGAATTTTTTTTAATTAAATTAATTTTTTTTTGCTGGCCATCATAGTTAAAAACTTATGCAAATATGCTTTTTAAATATAATACAAAATGTTATAATGCCCTGACAAAGTTTCTAGTTCTGAAAATGCCAGCACATTTCTTTTTAGTAAAGTTTAATTATGTCTTCATGATATTTTATATTGATACTAAAACTTACAGTGATGTGATCAAAATATTGCACTGAGACAAGATTTGAAAAGTTTGATTAATGTAACTAGCCACAAGTCTGATCACATACATGAATATCTTGAACTTTTAAAACAGGTCTGATCCAGTTAGAAAAACAGATCTCTTTCTAATATATTAAATATTCACAAGATCCATACTCTATGCTTTAGACACATGGACATTCTCTTAGTTTCAAAATGTCCTAGCTTTCTGAAGTATTGTAAATATTACTGTATGTGGATGTTATTTCGGGGGGGGGGGGGGAAATCTAGGCCAGATCTGTTAATCTCAGAGCCCCTTACAAGAACTTTATAACTCTGCTTAGACGCAGCTAAATAACTTTTTCCATTAATGATTCCTCAGTAATCTACCTGACTAATCCTGTTCTGACTTTCAAACTGTATGCTTAAAATTTAATTTAATTTTTTTTAATAGAGTGGATCTGGCTTTCATCAGAATTCTTTGTTCTTTCTTTGTCAGCACTGACGTTAGTCAAAGTATCTTTGCCTCAGTTTTACAGCTGGCATAGCTGGCTCCCAGAAGCACAGCAGAGGTAGTGAGCTTAGCTGGACGGTCTACTTCACTTCTATGGTTGCTCTAGAAAGTATGATTCTCCTGCAGTATATCACCTCCTAAGGTCTGGCCACAACCTCGGTGATAACTGGGTGGTTTTGTACTTGGTCTTACTTCTTTGTATTTGTTGCAGCAATTCACTCTCTGATGGCACCTCTCTAGTTTTGAAAAGGCTCATTAATTTCACCAGCTGAGAAAACAGCCCAGCACAGATGATTAAGCGAAATTCCTAAGGTACCTTTACAGATTGCCAAGCAGTGGTCAGTCATGATCAAGTTTTTGTGAGGGGAAAGATTTCTCAGAATGTGTTAGTTTTTGCAGTTACAGAAGTGGGCCTGCCATCACTGTTACTCATTGCCAGCTTAAGGGAACCTGCTTCACTGAGTAACTTTGCTGGCTCCAGAGCTAAGGCAAAGACAAATAATGCTATAGAACATTAACAGGAAGCAATAGAGCTGTGTCCAGGAAAGGGTGTCATAAAAATTATAAAAATCATAGGGAAACACTGTAGATACAACTTACAAGTGTTTCCTATATGTTCATAAGTGTCTCATGGATTTTACAGCCTACCTCAAATATAATCAATAATTAGCTTCCAACAGGTTGCTAATCACCATCTGCAAAATTTCTACTAATGAATAAGTGAGTTATTCGCCAACTAACTGTGTATTCAAAGATATTAGTTATCTTTTATTTGTGGCAATGTAAATCACATGGTATCTGCATCTACTATTTGAATAGCACACAGTGATGGACATTCATGAAAAGTCCATGAAAGTGAGTACCACATCTGTTCGCTATTTGGAAACTAGCTGTTTCTCTGAAAAGGCTGATATTTCTCTTTCCTACCTTACCACGTACATACAAAGCCATGCCAGGCAGTCTCAGAAAATCCCTTCTGTAGCTTGGACAGCCCTGCTCTATTATCTGAAGTCTCTAAGTAATGCTATGACCATCCTGAAAATCCCAGGTGAAAGGGTCTAACGTTTTTTTCCTGAATCCTTGTTTAGTTATCCAGCCGGAAGGAAGCAGATGCTGGTTAGAGGTATGGCGCTCTGTCTCCTGCCTGGTTTGCTTTGTTGAATCATGCCCTAATGCGTTCCAATGCAGGAGGCTAAAATTTCAATTTTATTTTTGTCCAAAAAATAATTATAGCCAAACCAAAATACCAGCAGTCTATTTGAAAAGAGAAGTTAAAGCAATGGTTGAGGAAGAGGAGAGCACTTTTGTCAGCCTTATGATTTCAGGAAAACTCAGTTGAAAGCCTGAAGGTTCAAGAATCCTCTCAATAAGCAAACACAACTCAGGAGCATCCTTTGGAAAATACTATTTAAAATGTAAAAATGCTTGCAAATGTCAGAAATATCTAGAGCAATTATCTACACTACACACCTGTGGCATAATTTATTGTGAACTGCAGATGGATTTAACAGCTCAGAAGGTTGACCAGTTAATTTCTTTGACTCATGATCGAATAGGCAGAAATTCAGCAACCTGAGATTCATTCTAACTTGTATGACAATAGCTGCAAGAAAAGTGGCAAAGGCTGTCACATCACTTTCATATGTTGTTGTTTCACCTAGCATAAACAGATGTGATTTTAAACTTCCTGCGTTGCAGTCCTGTCACCAAGGAGTAACAGGAAAATAAATTTTCTATCGCTCTGCTGCTTGAAAAGGCAGTGGTTTTTGACTTGGAGTACAACATCCTCCTTTACCGTTAATCAGCATAGCTTTGTTGCATGAAGCAGATGATCTGCCTTCTATGTTAAAATAAATTACTAGGCTCCGTATCTTTCCACCACTAACCAACAGGTTTTGTCTACTTATGTCTTTCCTGTGGCTGATTTGATTTTTTTTCCCCAGCATGGAATAAACTTTATGCAATATAGCACAAACAACATAGATTCATGACGGCTTTTTTGCTGTGTATAGATGAAATACGTAGTAACTACATGTGCTTGCCTTTTGACTTCATTGGTGAATCACTTTTACTTGTGAATCATTGTTAGCAACTAACATGTTTCACAAGTATAACTGCTCATATACACTCTTGAGATGCTTTCTATCATGTCTTAATAATACTTTCATCTAACTTTAAAAAGTGAAGCAATTTGATGTATATAATCCATGTATTACTAGGATTTTTGGTAGCAGGTTGTTGGATTTTGTCTGACCTGATTAAAAGATGTCATCTTGGCATCATCATGTGAACAATAACAAAAGAAAAAGAAGGCTACAGAAGGAAAAAAGTAAACTGAGTGAAACAATAAGTCTAAAATTACTGCACTTAATTCTTTTTAATTTATTATTTCCATTCAAATTGAAGTTCCATCTATATTTGTAGGAAAATTCCTTCTCTGCAAAGTTAAGATTTAATCACTCTGGTTAGGTCTACATGAACATGCCACACTGTTCTCAGATTCTCCTTTTTTTTCCAAAATGCGTAAAATTTGTGTTTTCCACAGAGCACTTATGGCCCAATAAATCCATCCATACGGCTAGCAGCTCCCTAGGACTTTTTTGCATCTGACTCTTCTAAAAATATCCAGTCCACTTTGTCTCAAGAAAGTTTTCATGGTCATTGTAAGTTGTCAGTTTTCTGGACTAAGTAATTCTGAGGATATTTTTCCTTAAGTGACTATATGCTTACCAGCCCTTATGGAGTGCTAAAGCTCTGACTCCTAAACTCTAAGTAGTAACAGAAGAGGAGAGCTTTACAGTTAATGCAGGGCATGTGAAAACTTTTCCAACTACTCAGACAAACTGTCTCCTTTGCTAGTGCACAGCAAGCAAAAATGTATTTGACAAAATTGTTCTGATTTGAAATGCTCCAAGTTAGGCATCTGAGTCCATAGCTGGGCACACACTGATGACTTCTGCTTTCAAATTGATGACTACCTGCAGCTACCGCTGCTGCCATGCCTAGGAGAGTCCAGGGTGGCCTTTGCTCTCAATGGCTGACAGCTCCTAATGAGGAACTTAACTAGAGATCTGAATGCATAACTTGGGCATTTCAGGTTTTAACACCTCAGATATACCTTAGCAGATCTGATTTAACGGATAGACACACAGCCTTTTGATGGAAGCTCTAGCTTGTATCTGTACAGGGGCTGATCTGTGCCTGAGACTTTGCATTGCACAAGTTGTTGGAATATACGCGCCCCGACACTGGAAGTAGACTGCTTGTGTTACCACCCAGCAAACACAGACAGAGGAATGATGCTTGTGTTGCAGAGTGTGTTGCTCTACATCTTCAGGATTGTTTCTGCAGTTGCTGTGAAGCTGCTAGTGCATTATTGTCAATGTGACAGCCCACAGCTTTGGCTGTCAGTGATGGTGGAATTAGTTATGTGCTCTAACATTGTTTTCCTCTCTTCTTTTTCTTCCTTCAGAAGTGTGGAATCTGTAGAAGGGAGAAACGTAGGGCACTGGTATAAGATTTTCTCTGTTATTGATCTCCTAGAGATTGTTTTAGTCTTCACAGCTGCTAAAACCTTTTTCTACATCTGTGTCACGAAAGTGGCCACACCATTCTGAATGTTAAGAGTTTGTCTTACAGAAGCTGTATTATTTACTGGTAAAAATCACTAATATACTTTCCTGACGGACAGCTGAGGTTTGATAAGCAAAATGTATCATAAGGGCAGATGAAAAGGATGGAAAAGCAAATGATGATTTTAACTGTAAGAAGAAAAAAAAAAAAAATAAGATTTGCTCACCTATCTCAGGACAAAATGGCTTGCAGATAGTAATGGAACAAACGCTACTACCAAGAGGCATGATCCTGCCTGCCTGAAGATAGAAAGCACAGACAGACATAGTGCTACAGCATTTATGGCTTCTGTAAATGTGTTTTGAATGTCATTAGTATCTTCTTTCCCATGCCATTTTAAGCACTGTGGTTGAATGTAGTCAGGGGAACAACAGTCTGCTGCTGTTTCTGAGAATCCCAGATAAGCACCAGTGAATCCCTTACCAGAGTATTACATGAGATTCAAACACTGGGGTGTTTTCCCAGAATTTTAATCGGCGCTTGTTTGTTTTCTGCATACTTAAAGATGTTCACAAAGCTGTAGGTAGTCTGGCTGCTTTCAGAGTGCTCTGTTAGAAAATCCCAGCTCTTAACCTTATTTGCCAGCTGTGTTGCAGCAAACAACCAATCTTTCCTAAAATTATGAAGCAAATGAACAGTGAACAGAATAAGAGATGATCCTGACAGTCAAAAAGAAGTATGAAAGTAAAATGTATTGACAAAATGAGCTGGAATGAGAATGCTGCAGTCCAGCTTTCCTGTAATGCTGGCCTGGAACGAGTTCAGAGACAAGGCAGAGTGAAAGACATTGGGGTTGGGTTTTTTGTTTTGTTGTTTGTTTGTTTGTTTGTTTGTTTTAGGTCTGTTTTAACAGACTATACTGCATTTCTTGCCTTTATCAGAGGCTTACAGCAGAAGGTGAGATTACTTAAATATTCCACTCAGAAGTTCACTGTGTCAGAAGTGTTGTTCTGCTGTAAAAGTAGTAATAAAAAAGGGACATGATTTATGAGACAAAAGTGGGAGAGAATTCTTTTATTTGTATTTTTGATATTGTGTATATATAATAGTAGAATGGAAAATCCTCAGTCCCAGTGCAGAATCTATATGTCCTGCAACCACTAGATTAAAAAAAAAAAAAGAAAAAGCTATATATAAAATTATACATGATTTGAGAACTGCCAGTGTGCCCTACTTGTGTGTATTGCAATGTCCTTTGAGTGGTTAGGTTCTTGGCCAGCCACGAAGAACAGGAGCTGTAAGTGTTCCACACGTTTTCATAGCATCACACAATAGTTGAATTTGGGAGGGGCCTTTGGAGGTCGTGTGGTCGACCTCTCTCCTCAAAGCAAGGCCACCTTCGCAGTTAGATCCACTTTTGAAATTGCAGGTTGCTCAGGGCAACTCGTCTGAGTGAGTGCTGAGTGTTTCCCTGGCTGGAGACTCAGCAGCCTCTCTGGGCAGCCTGCTCCAGCGCATGATCATCCTGACGGTTAAAACTTCTGTTCTTTGTATCGAATAGGAATTTCCCTTGGTCCAGCCTATGTTCATTGCCTCTTGTGCTTTTTCTGAGCATTTTTGGGATGAGTCTGGCTCTGTCTTCTCTCTAACTACTACTTAGGTGGCTGAAGACAGCAATTAGATCCCTCCTTAGCCTTCTCTTCTTCCAGCTAAATGAGCTGAATTCCCTCAGGTTCTTCTCATATATTGTATGCTTTAGAACCCTAATTGTTTTGGTGAACCTTTGCTGAGCTCACTCCAGTTTGTCACTGTTTTTCTTGTACTGGGGAGCCCAGAAATAGACGCACTACTCAGTTTTCTTCAGTGACCTGAGTTGAAAAACTTCTATTTGACAGCTGGAAAACTGCCCTGTATTTCCAACGTACAAAGGGTGTATACTATTGGTATATTATCTGCCACTAAGATTTATAAACGAAAAGAGCAGTCGATGGTATGAGCTAAAAATGTTCTACCTATTTCTTTGAAGATATAGTCAGGAAACTGCATGAAAATATGTGTTTGAGGAAAAGTTATGTTGGTGGCAGGGCCACACTGCCTGACCCAAATTGTATCCATTCAAAGTTTTCAAGTTGCAGGTTGTTCTCAAAAACTAAGAAGTTTGCATCAAGGAAAGTCTAAATTCTTCTCTTTTCACAGGATGTCAAATCCTTGTAGGAGGATATAGTTATGCCCATGTGCTCACCTTTCTCAGTCATGCCTTCTTGAATCTTTTGCTAGTGAGATGTTCTTCCTATTCTTTGCCACTCTTGCGGCTTTACTGTGGCATTTCCATAATGAAGGCTGTCAGGCAGCTTCTGTAGCTCTCTGTACCTATTTAAGACCGTCTTTTCCAGCCAATCTAATGGAGACCTAAAACTGAAGTTGTTGACCTAGTTAATGCAATGTCCACAGTGAAAGGTTTGAGCAAAGAAAGAGCTAATGATCTCTTGAGATATGGTCCACCTGTAAACTTCTGTGTATTCCCTTTTTATCTCTGTGCAGCTCTCTCCCCTGCCCTCATCACTTACTTAAAAAAAAAAGAAGCAAAATGCAAAACTGGAGGGACTTTCAAGAAAGTTGCTCATTTTTGTTGTATCAAAAGGTTGATAGGCAGACTGAGTAAAATATATAGTACTTMTAGAGGAATTATGGCTGAATTAGGAAAATTTGTAAGTGGAGTACCTGTCCAAAAAGTATGTTTTAGCTGTTGGGAATGGTAGCTCAAAACCTGATCATATCTGCCATACTCAAGCCTAACAACTATCTACTTGGTGTCCTTAGGAATACCTAAAGGATGATTAGTATGTGAATATACTTGTACAGTATCTTCTACGCAGTTATTGCAATACAGCAGTCTTCTGCCAGAAAGCCCTCAAAAGAAAGGGTTCATATTGGGAATCTCTTCATGGAGACTTTTGTTAACCACTTATACAAGTGATTACACACTAAATTCACTAGTGTCCTTTTAGATTCCAGCTGATGCCTGTGCAGTACAGTGCTGGTGATGCTAGCTGGCTTCAGTCAACCTTTCAGTGCACAATAAAGCACATGTGCATACCTAGGCACCTTTCCACATTTGAAACATGTCATATGTTTATAACATAGCCATCTGCTAATAAAAAATGTGCAACTATTTATACACAAGTCATTTTTGTGTTTCATAGCCACAGTGTAACTGACTAAACAGAGTATTGGTAGATCAATAGGATATACCCTTGATTCTCCAGAAAATGCAAGTGCATAGCTGTATGCGTTAAACAGCATAGCAAACCAATACCTGAGATGCCATTCATAATATAAGCAGTTTCATTTGCTTCTAAATTTAGATGTCCATGAAAACATGCATTAAACAAATGCTTGCAGTTTACTTCCTTCTTCATTCCTTGATCACTGAAGTAATGATGTAAACTGCTCTAGTAAATCATAGTATTGTGAAGACTGGACAGCAAATCCTCAGTGCCATTTGTGGGTTTTAGAGCATTTGAATAAAGTTTCTGGAGTGTGATTTGCTCTGTCTTTTGTATCTAGGAACACTACGGACCAAATGCTCTGTGCTTCTTTATTGTGCTGTTCCAGAAAAGATTAATTTTACAAGCTTAAATTCCCATACTGTGGTGGTATGGGGTCCTTCCACATTTCCCATGAACACTGCTTTACACATTCCACATGCCAGAAGCATGAATAAGATTGGTATAAATACTGAGGGTAGAATAAAGGATCACTCTTATTCTGATCTGTGAAAGCATCTGAACATGTGCTAGGGGTTTACTGAAGTCAGCAAGAGTTAAATACATGCTTAAGAGTTAACCAAGAAGATATTTGTCCTTGCTGAACTGGGAGCTCCGTGGTAAAAGGAATAGATTATATACAACCCTTTGARAATATTTCTCTGTGGTATAACACTTCTTGCTTTGAAGAAATAAGATGTAAGATATAACCTCAGTGCCTCACAGCCTCCTTTTAGGGCATGTATACAAGTGTATCTTTAAAGCAAAAACTATCCTTTTCTGATTTTAATGGGCTTACCAGTGGCTGAAGTAACAAAATGAGGAAATAAGAAAAAGACTGAATTTTTTTTTCAACGTCAATTAATAAAAATGCTAATTTCATCCTTATTTTTTCCTGTATTTTTCCAGAATTTATTTTAAGGTTAAAGAAATACAAATATTGCCTCTTTTACAAGTTTGTCATTAAAACGCTTTTTTTATAGTCTACATTTCTATGTAGAAAACAGTTCCCAAAATGTTAAGTATGTGTTTCAATACTGTCTGTTCAACAGATTCTTTTGGTTCTCAGGTTAAAAAAAGACGAAGTAATCTTCATCTGCAAATATACGATGTTTATCAAAATGCATTGCTTCTTGATTAGAATATGGCTTTGTTCTGACCACTAGATGGTGTAAATGTCTGCAGTTATGTATGTCTGCATGGGAATGTAATGACACAGTTATAAATATTATTTTTCTGACCAACAGATATTTCCTGGGCTGATTCTCTCAGACATTAAGCCTGCCAAAAGAATGAAGTTCAAGACAGTCTGCTACCTGCTTGTTCAGCTCATGCACTGTCGTAAGATGTTCAAAGCCGAGATCCCTTTCTCCAATGTCATGACGTGTGAGGATGATGATAAGGTAATCCATGTGGGCTCTTTGGGCATCGGTTCCAGGGCCGCATCAAGCAGACCTGCTCTAAGAACATATGGGGTGACCTGACCAACTGATAGAGGAGTTTCTGGTGCTCCTGCTGGAGCTAGAGCTATCTAATGCCCACAGCCTTCTCACAGTAAAGACAAAACTGAATTATAACAGGCCTCAAATTTGGAGCTCCTCTTGAACAAGCCAGCACCGGTGGCCTATGTGGCTTCTATTAAGGGCTTCCTTCACAGGAATTAGAGTTTCTGAGGCTTCTTCTGCAATTGCCAAGAGCTGTTCTTTTGCACCATAAGTCCATCACAGTCTGAAGCTGATGGCAAATCACAGCAAATGCAAAATAGCAGAATAATTTTGTATCTCCAGGTGGTTCTCTAAAAAATGAAAGGCAACTAATTAGCCAAAAAACCTCTTAGTCCCTAATACAAATCCTAAATACAAAAGTACCTAATACAAATATGAATACTGCTTTCTTGAATGGCTTGTAATGCCATAACTCAAAATTGCTTTACATACTAGTAGCCTGGTTTACTTCCTTTTCTGTGTGTGGAGCTACCCAGAAATTTATGGAGAAAAAACTTTTGAAGAGTTGCTCATTGCATTTTCTTTGCCAGCAGGTGGCAATATTATGTGGGTCACTCCACCAGTGCTCCAAAGCAGGGCATGTGTGCATTGGAAGCAGTAATTCCTCTTGACTGATTGCTCCACCTTTTTTTTTTTTTTTTTTTAAATAATGTACATTTATTGATGATTCAGTTTAAATCTTAATTTCAGAAAGCATTCTAACTTTTATATTTTGGATTTTACGTGTGCTTGTGTTTCTTCTGTGGGAAAAGGGGAGAAAAGTCAGTTAGTTCCTTTAAAACACAGTTTCAATGAAGTCTTTCAGAAACTCCAGATTTGATTTTGAAATTGGCCATGTACAAGGCCTTCCAATTGTGAATTGGTACTGTTCTTTGAGTATTTAAAAAAAGCAACCCACACATTCTTTGAAGCATATGCAATACTTCACAATGTGCCTTGTGTATATATATGTATAAATATGGTAGTATATGCAGAAAATCCCAATATGGGTTTGCTAGGGATCTGATGAAAATTTTCTCATGTCAGTACATTTGCAGTGAAGTTCTGCAATGCTATCTTTAATTGAACCAGTTGTTCTGAGCTTTTGTACCTAACACGTAACATTTATTGTGGAGCATGATATATGATTTTAATATAAATACACTGTGTTGCAATGCAGAGTTTCTTCAGAGATATCTGTCCTCAAACCATGTAAAACAAGCTATGGCTATAAAGGCTTTGAAGCCAGCACATTACTGTAGCATGTATTTATTTATTTAATTTCTGATAAATATAAATAGTGGACCTTGATCACATATAAGACATAATCTAAGTCTACTGTGTGAAATAAAAACAGAGATAAAAATAAAAGACCTAGTGAAAATAATTATATGTGAGCAACAGCTATTTTGATTAAGCACAGTAACTTTAACCTTATTTCAAAATGGCAGAACAGATAATATAATTTATTCCATATATCAGAATAACTCCCTGTTATATGATAGGGATATATCAGGGAGTCATGTACCCTCATTCCAGATTTTAAAGCAAAGAAGCATTTTCTTTTTTTTCTTTTTTACATGCTGTTTTGCTCACCCCTATGATTATGCTATAGGGTTAAATTTGGATTATAAAAAATCCCCAAAGATGTACTTTCTGCTGCACCTTAAGCAATAAATATGCTAATTGTTATCTTTATGAAGAGCAAAATTGTATATTCCTGACAATATTCCTGAAAGCACTCAGTTTCCCTAAAAACTTGTGGGACGAATGTTTTCTGCAAGAGAACAACTTCATCTCTGTTTAGAAACATTTAGAATAGTTGTTTGGCTGGCAATTTAAGATTTCTATTATGGCTAACAGAACCCAGAAGACTGGATTTGAAAGCTCTAATCCATGTATGTCCACAAGATTATTTTTCATGTTGAAACAATTAGTTCTTGCACCACAGACAACTTAACAAGTAATGGGATCTGATAGTTTGAAGAAGAATGTTTCAAATAGCCTCATAATTGTTTAATGCTGGTATAACCTGCTCTCTACATATAAAGCCAGCAAAACAGGACTTGGAAAGTTATTTTATCTTTGCTAAAGTCCATTCCTCTTTACAATCAGAAAACTAAGGTATCAGTCAGCAGTTAACCCTTCCCACTGTTCATAAGTATTCAGGTGTAATATACATATAACATAAGCTATGTAAGTTAATGAACTGCTGTCATCCACTGTTTGTTCACTGATGAGGATCTCATGAGAGGATCTCATGAGAACTACTTCTTGTGGAATAAGACAGGAAACTGCTATTCCTGCAGAATTACTTAAATAGCGATCACCACCTCTTTTTACCATCTGGTTTAAAAGGATATTTTGTAGTATAGCCTTTAAAGAGTGGGCTATTAAGTACTGACTGCTATGAAGGGAGAAATTTTGTGTGCTTTTGTAACAGCTTGCTGACAGACTCTACTGAGACTCTATCCTGAGCCAACGTTGTCCTTACCCCTGAGCAGACTTGTCATTTCATAATGTTTCCAATTGTCTTCCTGAACTCTGCAGATGTTAGATAAAAAAGTATTCCTTTAACTGTATAAAAATAGTACAACTTGCCTGAGTTTGGTTGTCAAAACTCTTCTGGGAAGTAAGGCTTGACCCCTTTTGAGGTAAAAAGGATATTCAATTGATGTCTCTCTCTTCCTGCTCAATGTGCTAACCATTAGGTCACTGTTTTTTCTTTTACAAGATTGGCCTACATCTTTCTCACTCTGTGTTTAAAAAACGCTGCATCTACAAGAGTATTTTGTGAAGGCCCTGATACTTTCAGTGTGCTGGGGCATGGGCAGTCATACTAGTGCAGATCTAGCCATAATGGTTTAGATTACAGTGTCCTCAACTGAAGGTTACCACCAGTGTGGCTGAGATGCTGCTCACCGTCTTCTGAGTGCTCTCCGTGAAAAGTGAGACAGATTGTCTAAAATCCCTTTCAGATACGCTCTGTGATAAATCTTTTGCACTGAAAAGGACTATGAGTGATTATCTTGTCAGTTATGCTATCTCAGCCATGGAGGAATTAACCCCAGTGAGGCACAGGTTAGCTCTGATAATTTATTGGACTACTCCATCTGGATCTGCAAGTGCACTTAAGGCATACCCAAGAGGTCTTAACAAGAGAGCCACTTGGGTGAGTTAAAGATAGGAACACTTGAGATTTCAGACCCTCTGAAGTTACATATGGTCATTGTGCAAGAGGTTAAGGAAAATTATCTTTTCAAAATGTATATTGTTATCTAGATGGTCTTGGACAGTAGGACTTTTCTTGTATCATGAAGAGCCTGGTTATCTTGTCTTCAAGATGTCCTGAGTTCTGTGTCTTCCATCAAGAAAAAAATTCTATTTTTCTAGGTAAAGTCAGACTGATTGGGATCAAACTGATTATTTCCTCAGTGGCAGAGAAGTGTCAGGGCAGTATGTGAAGAGAATTTCTGCAGATGAGGATTGAAATCCTGGAATGCAGTGGGGGTTTTCTCATTGATTTTAATGAGATCGGGATATCAGCTAAGCAGTTTTTAAAAGATGGCAATCACATGGTGATAAGATCTCTGTCTTTTGTAGTTGCTCTGCTTAATGAATTCCTCATCCTGGCTGTGAGCTTGAGATAATATGAACAGCAATGAAAAATTTTGATGTTAATAAAATCTGTGCTTCTTTCTTCATCTGTGCTACAGAGGAGAGCATTAAGGACAGCCTCTGAAAAACTCAGGAATCGTTCCTCTTTTTCTACCAATGTTGTATACAACACTCCAGGAACTCGAGTAAACAGATACATCAGCCGTTTGATAGAGGCCCGGCAAACTGAGTCTGAGATGGCTGACTTGAACTTCATTACCCTGAAGTATAAGCAAATTGAGCGTGAAAATAAAGTAAGGGGTTTTTAAATTATTTTTACTGATTTCACTGACCGTGAGCCAACTAGCATTGTTTTTTTGTTTCTTCTAAGACAATATTTAAATTCTACTCACTATCTTTAAATAATCCTCTGGACTGTCTCTCAGTTAAGTGGGAGACATTATCTCCACGTTCTATGGAAGCACTTGGAGGGGATAAAAAGAAAGATCAGTATCTTTCTACTCAATCAAGGTCCTCCCCCATAAAGTTACACATCCTGGTTTTTGGCCTTCCTTTTGCTTCTCCAAACTGCCTGACCTGCGTCACCTGTTTGATGCTGTCTCGTAGCAATGCGTCTGCCTACTGACTCATCTGCTCTGGACAAGCGTTAATGACAGGAGGATACTTCCCTCTGCATATGTAGCCTGATAAGTATTGATCCCATCAGCCCTAGAACATACAAAAAAACCTTAAATCTCTGGGCAAGGTTGTGATCTTATGCAAGTGTGACTGTGCTGAAAGCAGTGGACTTACTCCAGACTTACAAGCATGAATATAAACTAACAAAGTAGAGCTGTTTGTTCCTACCTTGTATGGGTTTTGTTTGTAAATACAGTTTTAACTGAAAAAAAAAAAAATAGAAGCCTTTGGTTTATGTGTTTGAAAAAGCAAAAGTGATATGATTTTGGATTAATTTGGCAGTAGCATTTATTTTTCCACTGTAAGACACTTCGTAGTCTAAGATTTCATGTCACTACTGTTTCAAGTCAGAAGGCTGTGTGCCACATTGGACTCAGTTTTTTTAAGGTCTTGAGCATTAACTTTAATTTCAAGTTTCCACAGTGATTTATTATTTAATTGTAATTGTTTTCTTTCAAAATAAGGAAGTCTTTTGGTTTAAATGAGGTTGAAATTTGGATCTTTCTGAGAAAACATTTGTGCCCTGAAAAGTGTTCTGTTGTAAGGACCATGGCTTAGTGGAATCAGGGACAGTAACTGCTCAAAACTGAGCCCATGTCTCTCATTAGCAGCTGCCTCCAGCCCACCCGTTAAGTGTCCTGTCCTGAGCAGCTGAGGTGACAGGACTCCTTGAAGGAAGGACCAAGGGGGTTTTGGCATTTTTTTGTGATGAATAAGTGGAGAGGAGGGAATGCCACCACCTTCTGGTTCAAAATGAATCCTGAATCCTTTTTGCTCCGAAAGAGAAACTTATGTCTGAGCCTAACCCAGATTTGACTAGTTACAGGGTGAAAACTAAACAGCTAGGCCAACAGAAGCAGCTGAAACAGAAGGCTGTCAAGGAAAATGTTGTGTAGACTTGCCTCATCTTTTTTTTTTTTCGTGTGAATTAAGCAATAATTATTTGTATGTTTGTAAAGTGGGTAGGGGCTTGTTTTGTTTTAGGTTGTAGTTCTTTCTATTGAGAATGGACAAGCGTGGGTGTCTGGGTGTGTATAAAATGCTCACTGTCTTCATTTCTTCCTTTCTTTAACAGTACCACCAGCTTCAGGACGAGTACTTCACCAGTGCTGTAGTTCTCTCACTAATTCTAGCTGCCTTATTTGGCCTTGTCTACCTTCTAATAATACCACAGTAAGTTTCTGTCTTTTGCCATTATAATTCAAAGCAGAACATCTTCAAGCATCCTGCACAGGTCAAAACATTAATGTCTTTGGAATGGGAATTAGCACCCAGGTCGGTATCTTCTCAAACAGGAGATTGTCTGTTGGTATACCCTCAGTCTAACTGTTACCGCTTCCATTTGTCCAAAGGAGCCACATTTTGGTATCTTATTTAAAACAATTTCTTCCCAGTTCTCTCTTTTTTTTTTTCTTTTTTTTTTCTTTTTTTTTATTTTGTTAGAAGGATGCACTTGGAAGACAAAAACACTGAAATCTGCTAAACTTATTTAAAGCATTTCTGCACTACAAACAAAGGTGTTACTGCAGCTTTTCTAAATGTGTTTGTGCTGGCTTTGGACGAGGTGCTTCAGGTATTGATAGCAACATAGCTAAAACTATACAGAGCTTAATGGGAACTAARTACTGAAGTATCCATCCAGCTTTTCAAGCCAAATTTATAGCCTGCATTGAGGTTTTTGGTATCAATATTATCACTACACAAACTGCCTAGTGCATAGTTTGGCCATTCCCACATGAGATGCAGTCAGACCTTGGCTGCACTAAGGCAGACATAACCAAATACTCATGATGTATTTGGGGGGTGTCTGATGCCTATTGTTGAGTGTTATAGTTTAGTGATTACTTCAGGTTTTGTCAATTCTGTGTGAATGTTTACTAAATAAAAAAATAATTAGACTTCACTTTCAAATCTAAGGGTTATAATAAGTAGATATATTTGTGTTCAAGGTATAAAAATGATTATTAATAAGCTTTTTCAGATGAGAATATCAAAACATTCAAAATAAGCTTCACTCACTTTTACTTATTATTAGGATTTCAATGGGAATACAACTGGCCACAGGATAATGCTTTTGAAAATCCCATTTTAAATTCTGGTCTTTTCTATTCACAAATCCCAGTCAGAATAATACTTACTCCTATATTCCATTGTTTCTAATTAAAAGTTTGAGAAACACGTGTTTTACTTTAATAATAATAATAATAAATTTGTTATATAATACCTTTCATCCGAAAAATTCAAAGTCGTCACTTACAAAAATCATCTAATTTCCAGACTAATGACCTCTGCTGACTAATTGGAGCATAGTTAAGAACTCTTTCACCTACTTCTGAAGTAAAGCCCAGCTGCAGTACATGGCAATTTAGAACAAGGAGAGACAAAGAGTATTAGTGTAGTTGAAACTAGAATGAATTTCCAAGAATCATATGGTATGGTAGTTGGTAACCTTTCCAAAAAGTACTGTCACTTAAAAAACAGCTGGACAGAGATTCAGCTTAAGCTCTGATCTGACAGACACACAAGCTCCAGCAGAATGTGACCACTGAAGGCCATGAAGATGGACTGGTTCATCACTGGGTTAGTTAGAAAAGCCACCCACTGAATGGTCTTAAGTTCTCTCTTCCAGTGTCTATTGGTGGGGGCTTCATACAACCAAATTACTAGTCTTCTCGGGCTCTTTGCTCACTGTGACACAGATGCAACCATGAGCTAGACTAAAACTTTGGAAGTATTGGAAAATTTCCCCTCTCCACAGAACTTGGAGCTTTAAGTTGCTCTTTAGATTGCCAAAGGAGTTATAAGTATGACAAGAGAATGCAAAAGCCAAGACAAGAAGTGTAATGTGTTACTATAATGGGAGAAGTGATAATAATGGTGTTTGACGTGTATCACAATATTCCAAGGAGGAGGTTCAAAATCTAGAGACAAGAAAATGTTGTAAGAAAGCCAGTTGCTGCATAAATACACAGAAAGCAATGGGCTTGACATTCTCACAATTCCTATGATCATCTGAGCAAAACAGCTTCTCAGCTACAGACATATTTTATATCCGCAGATGGAGTTGGTGAAAGTAAGGCTATGTTCCTTTCAACCTAAGCTGTCCAATTATGGAGGCACACATGCAGCGTAGCCACTAAAAGCCCTGATGACGAACCTTTCTGATGTCTTATGCTGGGTTTATTTTTAAAAAACAATGTAGCCCTTTGTTACTGGTGCCAACCCAAATCTCTGTCAGGGTCCCACTCAGCACTAGTGTCAGTTGTTGGCTGTTGCTGCCTTAAAAGACACTGTTGCAATCATGTCCCCTGCATTTTTTTCTAGCATACTACCATCCTGAATACAAGCCGATTCTCTAAAAGCACAGGAGAGCCTGCTGTCTATTAATACTTGTATTCAGAATCCACACTGACAGCACCTACAGTCACCTCCGCATTCTGGATACACATACACGGAATTTTCCCTGTTTGTGTATTGGCAGGAATTGTTACATGAATTTGAAATCAAAGCCAAATACTGAGAAATTCTACAGCAGAAGAATTGCACTCTTCTCTTCTACTGTTAGAAACCCTATATAAGCAATCTTTCCCCAGTGATGGTCAAGGGCACAGATACATATATGCCTGCAGCCATGGCTCACATCTTCTGGACTGGCTGGGTTGTTCTCACAAGACTAGAAAAGAAGGTGTGAAGATCATGTTATGCTGCTGTCATACGGCCCTGGTTCCATGGCTGGCTTGGGACCAGGCTGTCCCTGAGCATAAATCAAAGCACCAGCGCTGGTGGACTAATTTTTGCCATCTTGCTCACATCYGTAAGGTACTGTTCCAATAACACAGGTTTTCTGGAGGAGGGAAGTGCTTGGTCTGCACTCCTCTTCTCATGAAGAACAAGCCTATTTTGAAAGGTCAGGAGAGGGAAGATTAAGAATTAAAAGAATTCTTACAGCATCTTTGTGAAACCTAAGATTTTTCTAACCATTGAGGAAGACTCAAAAGGAGGGAATTGCTCTGTTTCATTAGAAGAAGGGATCTCAGCCTGGTCTAATTTTATTTGACTTGATAAGTGACTGAGTTGACTGACCTCTGATTTCTGAATCTTTGAGAAGGAGAGATTAGAAGGGAAAAGCATCTGGTAACTGTTACACAGCTGCCAAGGCCCAGTAATTGGGTTACACACTCCACTTACAAGTCATCATGCTGAATATTCTGCATTAGCCTACTATTAGAAAGTGTCTCTCCTGATACACCATACAGTTGAATTTTTGAGGTGCTTTGATCTCCTTGCTGAGGTCAGAGTGGGTGCCATATACAAGTGCATTTACTGATTTCTCATCCTTGAGAGCAGTGCATTTCACTGTGAAATTTCCTCTGCGATGGTTAGTATTACAGCAAGGGTGAGGGGGAGATCCTCCACCATTCGTCCAAAATACCATTTCAGAAGGAGCCCTGTGCCATTTGTTCTCATCTGCTACTGAGTTGCATTGCTTTACTTCTATTGTGTTTTGATTCTAGGAGTACCATAGTTCTTGTTCTCCTGGTGTTCTGCATATGCTTCCTAGTGGCTTGTATTATGTACCTACATGTCACACGAGTACAAGTAAGTGATTTAAGATTTTATGACTATTCTTTCAACTATTCAACTATTCAACTATTCTTTCAACTATTCAACTATTCTGATGGTTGGACTTGATGATCTTAGAGGTCTTTTCCAACCTTAATGATTCTATGATTCTATGATTCTTCCTTTTGGTGGCTATGCTTTCTTTGTCCTTTAGAATAGGAAGCCATCAGTGCATGCTTCACAGATTCATAGAGTCTGAAATCTATGTGCTTTTCAAGTTCATTGCTAAGTAATGTATTAGGCACTTCAAAAACAAAGACGGTTCACCTGAAAGTAGACTTTTTACACAAGTAGTTGTTACAGCAGTGTAGCATTCAGTGCCATTAATGCTATGCTTTTTGTCTTTTTTGCTACGTCTTCCTATAACATCTACCACTAGCTACTGAATCATTCCAGTGTTCAGATAAACAGCTGCTTTAACCTGACTTTTTCTCCTTTCTGGCTACGGAGCACATTAGTTCTCCCTTCCATTCTGACTGGTATCTGGGTGTAAAGTCCTGCTAACTTCCCCTCTGTTTTCAAAACTTTTCCTGCCAAAGCAGCAGCTGTTTTGATGGTAAAGCACAATGTTTTGCACACGCAACCCTTGGCCTTTTCAAAACCTTTAGTAATGATTAATTCTCCTGCATTACATTTTCACAACAGTAATGATGCAGAAGGACATTTGGTTGTTGTAGGAGAGAACTAGGTCTGCCAGATCAGAATAAAGTGTCTACAGACTAATTTTCTGGTGAAAGAAATCTGTAGTGGCTTAATCTAAATTTAGTCTTTTCAGACAAATACCAGGAGAAAACACCTACACAGTTAATCAGCTTTGCTGATTAGCACACACTAATTTTTAGTTAAGAAAAAATGCCCTCTGGCAGGAGGAAAGTAATTGTTTTCATGGAAACTTAAATAGTATATTAGCAGAGTATCTGGTACAGAGCAGATTTTTATTTATAAACTTACACAATTATTTGGGAGTAATTTTGATGATCTCTTGTTTCATAAAGGCACAGTAGTTTATCATCTGTTGTTCTGTCTATGGACGGTAGAAACACAGATGAAGTTTGTAGGAAATTGCTCCTCTTTATGCCATTTCCCTGGGGCTAGTGCAAACTTAAGGATTGTTCCAGCTGTTTTGGCAGTCAACAGAATTTGAATTTATTCCAGGTTCCTCTAGAGATTCAGTACCTTACAGGATCAAATCCAGCATTAGAAAAATAAAGAAACAGAAAAACTCAGAATATTGCAGTTTGAAATTTTGTGGTGAAAATTTGTCTTATATAATAAACAAAAGATAATGAATACATTATGTATAATGAATATAGAATTGTAAACCGGTCATTCCCCTATTTTAATCAGTCTTCTGGCACTTATTTGCTATTTTACACTGGACAAGTGATTCAACTTCTCCATGCTTTAGCATCAAATGCCTCACTCATAAAACCACTATAATAATGTTTTGCTGTACCAATTACCTAGCATTTTGGGGATCTGACAGTACTTATTTAGTTAACAAAAATTCCACAAATAAAAGAAAACTAAGAAAATGAAGCCCAAAATAATATGCTATCATAAAGGGCAGATGTAATCTTAGAATGACCAAAAGTCAGAAGTATAAATCTTTTAAGTGTCAGTCAGAGTTTTAATTCAGACATGTCTCATACCTTACCTTTTTGAAGGTTTATTTTCCTTTTTAACCCAATAGCCTAGCATGTCAACATT
The DNA here is from genome assembly GCA_035582835.1 of Phoebastria nigripes. Lineage (NCBI taxonomy): Eukaryota > Metazoa > Chordata > Aves > Procellariiformes > Diomedeidae > Phoebastria > Phoebastria nigripes. The sequence continues at coordinate 349,258 of JAYKAV010003028.1, read as the reverse complement.
TAGAACATATACGTACCACACACACAAAAAAAATGTCTGTGCAATGTGTCAGGACTGCATTTTGCTTTGTCACTATGAACCATGCAGCATTATCTTCAAACTATGGAGATTCTCTCTCTAACAAGTAGTAGATAACTTATTTGGTTGCAAACTGAATTAATGGAAGGAAATTTAAATTCCTTAAATTAATTAAGGAAATGTATTTCCTTCAAACATAATTATTATTTTGTATTTTATTTATATGGATAAAAACACACATGTTCCACTTCATGTGTGCATAGGATTTTGGTCTAGTTGGGTGGACAACTTGATGGGTAAAAAACCATCTGGATGATCACATTCAGAGCATAGGAGTTTATGGTTGTACTCTACCTGGAAGCCAGTAATAAGTGGGGTACCACAGGAATTTATCCTGGGACCTGTCCTGTTAAACATTTTTATCAACGACCTGGAGAAGGACTTGGAGTATGCTCATGTCAAGTTTTCAGGTGACTCCAATTTTGGGGTAACAGCTAACACACTGGCAGGATGACCATTGCGGGGGACCTAGATAGGTTGGCAGAATGGGCCAACAGGAATCTTATGAAATACAGCATGGATAAATGCAAAGTCCAGGCCCTGAGAAGGAAGAACACCCTGCAATGACACAGGCTGGGGACTGACCAGCTCTGCAGAAATGGCCCTGGGAGTCAAGGCAGACAGTACTTTTGGGCCCCTTGAGGTCCCTTCCAACCTGAACTGTATGATAATGATGAATAAATGCAGAAATAGTCTATCGCTTTTTTCATAGTGTAATTTTGGACACTGCTATATCCCCTCCCTTGAGACACAGCTTTTCAATGTGAGATTCTTACAATTTGAGGTTTCTGTTCTACAATATGCTCACTGTTTTATTAAAGGTGATATACCTTGGGTATCCCAATATATTTTACTGATGCTGACTAATAGTTAAACTGGTTTCTGGTGTAGCCAATTAACTCAGGTCCATAATATGCTTATATAAAGCTACTATTGATATTACATTGGTTGTTCCCCACCTACATTTAGATGGACTTAATCCATACTGAAGCCAGAATGTATTTGCAGATCACACATATTTTTTTATTTTTTCTGTAATTGCTGTATTCTCATGTTTCACAGCCCAGATGAAGTTGATTCACCTATAACTATCTCAAACTTTTAATTCATGGTCATACATACAGCGGAGATGTCTCTGCATATGTGAAAGGAAGGGGAAGAGTTTCAATACATGATTTCTATTGTGCTAAGGCCACAGAAGCCCCTCTCTATGGGTACTTTGCTGCCTGTTGGAAGCTATGCTTTTGATGTTGATGATACCCATGAAGTGAATAGCTTTTCTTCAGGACTGGTGACTTTCATCCAAAAATTAGGTGTTTGCTTGCTCCATTTGATCTTAAGTCAAATCCAGCCTTGATAAGTCTGAGCCCCCTCCTTTTAAGGGACACAGGATTGTTCCCGCTTTAAATCTGATTGTTTCCTGGAGTTGATTCTTGCCCCTTGAAGTCACTGGAAGACGTCCTGTGGTCTGAAGGACATATCATGGATCCAGTAGGTAATAGGTGCCTCAAACATTCTTAATGCAAGGGGAAAAGAAGGAAAGCAGCTTTCCCTGAAACCAGAGTAGATCAGTATGACTGGAACAAGCACAAGTACTAGAGCCTGACAGACTTATCCTTCCTCTCTCACCTCCTGTCACTGGCTTCATATATGCTCACAGCAGCAAGCACTTCACACTTCACAGTGATGCAATCAGGGTAAAAACGGAGATGAGCAAGAGATTCACAAGACTCCATTCCACCAGACATTTTTGTTCTCTACTGCTCTTTCTGCTCTGACAAATTCAATATTTTTAATGAGTCCTGATAATTAAAATTACCCTGGCATTTAACATGATTATTATAGCAGAAGACACAAATACCACTCTAGAATTCTGTGCTACCAGAGTATGTTCTCTTGGATCACTATTTGTAGCTGATAATTTGCAAGGCAGAAGATGCTTTGGGTATTTTCCCCATGGGAACAAAATCAAATGCCATCCTAATTTATTATGAGCAGACATCCTACTAACCTTTCAAAGAGTTTTAATTATAGTGAGAAATAATGTATAGTAATAATAATTTTACATTTATTACCCCCAAAAAAGCAATTACCATTAAAACATATGTACACAATAATAACTGCACGCTTGTTTCATAATTTGCAGTGCAGGCAAAATTTCCATATCCCTTACTCACTTCTTTTTATAGACTACTAAAAAATAACAACCCCACTTTAAAAAATATTTTTAAATCTTTATCTATAAATCTTTTTTTTTTCTTCCTTAGTGTTTTCCAGGGTGCCTGACAATACAAATTCGTACTATTTTGTGTATTTTTATCGTGATCTTAATATACTCCGTGGCTCAAGGATGTGTGGTGAGTATTTAAATCAAGTATCGCTTAATTTAGCATTCTGTTTAAAGAACAACCTGGTACGGATCTGTTAAACACATACCATATTCTCGTCTGGTGAATTCCTATTCTTTTTATTATTCATACTTGCAGAGCATGTTTCTTCAAAATTAAAACCCTTTGCTGTAATTTGAACTTTCACTGCCCTGAGTCAGGGTGTTGAATTAGGAATGGCAAAGCTATTAGCAAATTACAGAGATAATGCCTAGTCAACACCTATAGAAATTTTTATATTAAACCTTAGTATCATATAGTCTGCTGATGTCACGTATTTTATGGGAAGACTATTTTTAAATGTTCAACTTGCTTACTAGTTCAATGGCTAATATTTTGTGACAGACAAGGCATGGTGTCAAACAACATATTTCTATGTGGCAACTTATAGAACATATTTCTGTGTAATACCAGGGGGATATTTTTAGTCCAGGCAGATCAGAAAAGTTAACAAGATCTTAAAATATGGACAGTATTGTGTAACGAGAAGAGGTGCTTACACTGTGCTACTTACATGATCCATTCACATCTAATGTCTAGGAAGTTTCTCTTGTATGAAGTGAACTTCCTCAATACTTCTGAAAATTGAGCTTCTTTTACTGTAGATTAGCAGCTAGTTCTACATGGTGGACTTGAATGTCAAATGGGATTTAAACTTCCACCTAAGTATTTGGCCTTGTCAAATTCCTAGCACTCAATTTCAGCATTTTGGCTGCTAATGCTAATGAATTAAACATGTTAGGGTACCCAAAGGAAAGAATCCACACAAAAATAGCACGCTAAACACAATTGGAAATGCTGAGAAGGCAGATGTCTCAAATCATGCCTCTCTGTGGGATTTAGGCAATGTGTTCTGACCAATAGGAAGACAGTGATTTCATGAGCAATTCACAGTGCTAACTGAGATGCCAAGCTCCTTATTTTGTATTTTGTGTATTCATTCGTCCCTGGATCTGCCCTGAAAACATCTACCAAGCTGATCCCCATGAACTGATTGGGCAGAGGATCCCTTGTCTGCGAATTCCAATGTCCTGAGAGGTACCGAGAATTACTGATGTTCAGACATTTCTGGGAATTCTTGTACATCAGCTGTGTGAGTAACACACAGCCTTAATAGCACACAGACATATATGTGGTTCTTAATATGCATATAAGCCCAAAATGCAGAGAGATGTGCAGTGCCTCCAGGCTAGCTAGCATCTCAGCAAGTTCTGTGTATCTGACTTTGGGATTGAGATGAATATTATGACAGCTGGAACCTTTGTGGATCAGCCCCCATAAATCTGACACTTACTTTGACCAAATGAAACAAGCACCACTTAAAGACAGTGAAAATAAGAAACAGACATCATAAGGCTTAAGGCAACGTTGAACATCGGTGGAAGAAGGCAGATTAGAATTCAGAAGTTCTGGCCTCCAACAAGGCAGTGATCATTCAGTTACAACTTAAAATAGGTCACAAATATAACTTTATCCTTTATTGAAGTAAAAATAGCCTGTAACCATTGAAATGCTTAGAAGAAACATTTAATCAGTAGMAATTATTAGTTCCTGCAAAGTAATGCCTCTGGAATTCTCAGCTAGCAGAGGAGCTAGGTGTTGAGGTTTCACTCTTAGACTGCTCTTCAACTCTGTAGAGCAGATGGTGTTTTCCTGGATGGATTGGAAATTATTTATGAAGCCCTCATGCATGCCTATGTTTTCGGATGAGTTTAGTATGAACAGCATTTTTAAGGATATGGAACAAAATCACATTAAACAGATTTTTCACTTCACTCTTTCTCATCTCATATCATAATGTTAGCCATTATGAGTTTAACTCACATTTTATCTCTTATGTCTCATCTTTTTAAATGACTACAACCCCCTGTAAAATATATTGCTTAATCACCTTTCAGGTTGTCAGTTATTTTACAGCATGTTATAAAATTTCATTATCAGTGGTTAGGATGAAATAAAAAGGTCTAATAACACACTTCAAAAGAGAAGCTTAAGTACAGGGCAGGGTTTGTGTGGCGGTCCCTGTTAAAATCAATTTCACACTACCATCCCACTCTGCCCTTTTATGCTAACTCTTATTCTCTCCCTTCTTGAGGGGTGAAGGTTGGAGTGAAATTAAAACTGGAGCTCTAGGGACTTGCACTATTTGCCAGAAATGCCTCCCTTCCTTGGGTAACAGCTCTGAGATGTGTACATGACATTGCCTTTGGAAGAAGCAGGTTAAATTTCCTCAAATTTCCCATAGGAAATGCACTAAAACATTTTTTTGTTTCCCAGTCTAGGGAGGAAATGGAACTCCTCGGATAACTGAAATGGCAGGGATAATTAAAGATGAGGCCTTGTATTTGAATCAGATGTGATAGCAGAAGTAGCTCGGAAGTGGAGAAAAGATATTATTTATGTTTAGCTTTTCAATCAAAGATTAAAATATGTTTTATTTTATATTTGATTAATTGAAATTGATACAATTTACATAGTCAATAAAACAAACACATTTCTTTCTGTGCTCTGTGCAAGAACCTTTCTCACCCACATGGCCACATAAAATGTTTACTGAAGTTCCTTAATTTTGCAGGAATATGTTGGCTTGAGAATCTCTTGGTTTTGAGCACTGAGAGGGAAACTATTCAACTAAGCCCAGACTTTAATTGGTTGGCCTTACTGGCATCTAATGAACAAAGAATGCCTCCCACCTAAATCTGAGTAAAGCGTTACAGGAAAAGGAGAGAGATTTTATTAGAGCAGTGAGCTGGATGGGAACTCCACAGCCATATTTTCCCAATTAGAAACAAACTACAGTCAGCCCCCATAGCAGCTGCATTTCTGTTTATTTCATATTTAACTTTCTCCCCTTCTCGCCTCTCCTGTCTTTTCTAGGTTGGCTGTATGCCTTGGGTTTGGAATACCAATTCCAGCAGTTCAATAGTTATCATTTCTCCTGGTGGAACAAATAAAACAATGAATGAACTTCCATGTGACACAGCCCATTACGCTTTCCTTTCCTGTGTAGTGGGGACTCTCACCTTGGCAATATTTCTACGTGTATCTTCCTTGCCAAAAATGATTCTCCTGCTTTTTGTTACAATTTTGTACATAGTTATTCTGGAACTCAGTGGTTACAGAAAAGCAGTGGGGTAGGTATCTTGCAAAGTTAAAGCAACGGGTATTTCTGTATAGATAGTCACAACATTGACTACTCACCTGTGAATTGTCCTCTAGCATTCAATGCTGCTTAGGGCTATATACTCAGTAGGGCATAAGAAATACTTAAGCCATCCTCTCCCCAGCAATTGTAGGATCTAGTAATATCCATCAACAGGAGATCAGCTTTTGGGAACTAACAAGTATTGCCCCATTATTCTGTAGCTTTATGCTAACATACCTCAGCTGAACACACTGCAGTCTAATTATAATATGAAATAGAAAAACACTGTTAAAAACTTCACTTCCATATTTCAGCAGCCCTCAACCAATTCCAATTTCATTTAAGCTTTTGAGCTTTTGAGTGTTTTTATATTTCCTAGTTAAAAGCATGCACACACATTACAATAATGTATAGAATTATAAAATCCTCAAGAAGTTGAATGTTGGTGTGATGCAGTGATCAGATTTACTGTCACCCATCTCCCTGCCCCTATGAGCCTCTTCAGAAAAGGCTAGTGATTAGGGCGTACCCACATGTTCTAAACTAGAGATGTGATATTAAAAATATGCAGTGTTAGGTATTAGAAAACCTGGAATAACCCATTTACTTTCCTTTCGTTTTTAAGGGGTGGCTCCTTTTATATGCGTGGCTATGAACCAATACTAGCCATTTTGCTATTTTCTTGTGCTTTGGCACTGCATTCCAGACAGGTGGACTTGAAGCTGCGTCTGGACTACCTCTGGGCTGTGCAGGTAAGTCATAGGACTTCTCTTTCCAGTATCCATGCACACAAAATGATGTCTGACTTTTTTGAATTGGCTTGCAAATACTTTCAGAACAAATTAGTTGGACTAAGACACTTTCAAAACTTTTCATGACTGTTGGGGTTTACAGAGAAAAATTATTAGAGCCTTCTTTCCACAGACCTATAAAATTCATTTGCTCTGGAGAAGTGATTTTTTTTTGTTTGTAGTTGTTCCGTAACAGTACATCATTAATGAAGTAATATATTTATATCTAAGGGGCATTATGAATAGAGAGAACTTCAAACATGGGAAATTGACTGTTAGCAATATAAACTTGAGATAAAGAAATTAAATCCGTGGGTTTTTTTCATCTTATAATACAAAAAGGGGTGAAAATAAGTTGATGTTCAGGTAAGCTGAAAAGAAGCAAATAAAACTGATAAAAGGAAATACTTATACCCATATCATGCAATGAAAATATGGAACTCTTTCCCAAAGGATCAGAAATTTATTTAGATACCAAGTGCATGGACTTTTTTTTGAAAATATATTTCCTAACTATCATAATCACAGCAAAACCTATAGAAATTATATCAGCCATAAGCAGGGGCATCAGGAAATGTTTACCTCCTGTCACACCTCTCAGCAGTCCTATTCCCACCTCCGAAGTGTTTCACACTGGCCCCTGAAGGAAGGAGAAAGTTGAAGAAGATATAAGTTTGTTTTGGTGGAATTTGGAAGTTGCGTTTCTGATAAATCTTATGCTCTTACACTCTTGTAGTTCACAGAGGTCACATCCTGCTCTCACCTATACCCTGTTAACTATGTTGTTAAGAGGACTGTATAAATCATCGCAGTGCTTGCTTTTACGTGTAAGATCAAAACTAGAACACATGGGTTAAACACATCCCTGACTCTACTGTGTTACCTAGAGTGGAGAAATCAGGAATGACTTAGCTCTGTTATCTTCTACTCTTAAAGTTTTTCAACCTAACAGTTAAGCTCTCTTGGGATTTTTTGTTTGTCTTGATGTCCAAGACAATGTCCACCTCCTTTATGATTTAAGTTTATCTTGTTCTATAATTTCTGTGGACTCTGTGCTGTTTAACTAAGTCAACAATGCATGATCACTTCATTTAATTTTTGTCCTGCAATGACCTGCAGTATTGATAGATGCTGTGCCTGTCAGCCTCAGAAGTTTGTTTGGACAAACTGGTAATAGTTTCCACTTGCTGTTGTGCCAAATATAGTTTTCAGGTGGAAAAAAAAAATCCCCTGACTTTGAAACTCAGAGCAGCACGTGATAGCTGTATAGCGGCTATCTTTATATAGATTGGCACATGGTGGAGGTATGAGAGTGCCATATGATCCATGAATACGAGACCTTCTGTATGTTATTCCTAGCCATGAAATAGAGTAGCAAGCAGGAAGATACTGTTTTGCTATCCTGTGGCCTTTTAACAGGTCAAGAGTGAGTTCCAGCACCATAAATGGTTTTCATCATTCCAGCTACTATGACTTGCACAGTGAATTGTGCATCCCTAAGGAATATACTGCTTAAAGATTCTTAGTTTTAAGTTGGCTTTTAATTAGCAATCAATTAGTTTTAAAAATTCAAGTACAGGAAACTAATGGGATGCTTGCCTGCTGAAAGACCAGAACTGGACAATAGTAAAGGAAGAAATATAAACTTTTTCTCTTTTCTTGGGGCCAGGTTTTACAGAAATACCTAATCATCTACCACTGTTGTTAAAACCATTGTGCAGTTACTCCGAAGGACAATAAGGGTAGTTAAGACGTGTATGCCTATCAAATTTCAGTAAGTCCAGCAGTATCTTTAGGTACCATTTCAAAAAGTGCTTTTCATCTGAGAAGATCAAATGCCATTTTCAAATATTTTCAATTGCAAATCAGGTACTTATGTGGTACCATCTTGTCTGTGAGATTTGCATGATAATAATCAGAAAGGAAAAAAAATCAGTGTAGGTAGAAAATTCAGAAATTAGGGATCAACATAACTACCATTCTTTGAAATCAGTATGCTGGGTAGATGCTTGGCCTCTTTGATGATCTGGGCATATACCCTTGTTCTTCTCGATTCCACATGGATGATCTAGTCCCTGTACAATAAATAATAGTGGATAACACGTTGTAAGGAATGTTGTCCTGGTTTCCACTCTGTGTATTGGTTGTAAATGATATTGAATACAAGGGCTAATTAACCTTACATGCAGAAGTACCGTTGTGACGGATGTTACAGAAGTGCTTATGGTGCTTACCTATTCAAATGGATAAGTAAAAAAACCGTTATCTTTGTACTTATTAGGCCCTTTGGCATAGTAAAAATCTGAGTATTAAAAGCTCTGGGAAGATTGTTGGTTGGAAATATCTATATGTTAAAACTGCCTTTGAATAGTTAGCAAACTCCAAGCTACTAATTGTTTAACAATCTTTGAGACAAGGGTAAAATCCACCTTCCTGAGTGACAGTTTTCTCTAGCTGCTGGACTGCAGGAGCACTGTATATGGTTAAACAGCATTCTTGGTCATGTTTCTCTACAGCTGCAGTACTACCTACCATTGAACCATGTTGGCTTAGCTTGGTTACGTTCTTGGTAGCAGAAGTTTTAGAAGGACCATTGACTTAGTGCACAGGGACTGTGGAGATTTTCTTCTGTTTTACAGAGTGAGTGTGCTGGTTCTTTGTGCAAACACTGAATTGCATGAACCACTGCTAGAGCTGGAGACTCACATCTCCCAGTAGCCAGCCGCTGCTGGGTGAAAGATGTGCCAACATGGTACAATATGTATTTTTAGGAAGCTTCTCAGTTGGCTTACAACTGGGAGAATTTCAGACTCAGGGGCTATTCTGGAAGCTGTGAGCACTTTGTTTGCATACTTTTAGTAAAGCTCATTGTGGGGMTAATCCTGTAAAAATGTTCTCAGATGAATAAAACCATTGGCATAAGCTGCAATAAAAAGGATTTCATAGATATTTTCATTTACTTCATCATGAACAACAAACAGTCTTGTACTAACTAAATGATATTTTAAACACTGAAAGTATCCTGCAATTAATACCATTATTAATAAAAATATAAAGATGGATGCTCAGTGGTCTATGCTAAGGTCTGAGGAATATCCATTTCCGTACATTTTGTCTGCCACATCAGGAAAAAAAAGTGTTTTGAGGAAAAGCAGATTTCAAACAAGAAAAACTGATTTAGAAAAATGATACAGTTTCAAGAAAAGTTAATCTAATTTCCATGCATCTGTGTTACGTAACCAGAACAGTATGATTTATGTACATCGTGTGGAAAAAATAGATTTTTCTGATTGATGGTAAGTTGTTAAAACATTTATATTTGTACTTACTGTTCACACATCAATGGTGTCACAGGTTCTTTTTGATTTTGCTAGTGTTTTTTCCATGCCGAATTTAACCTTTCTGAATATCACAGTATTTCCAGAAAAAATCTGGTTTGTTGTTTTGGTTTTTTTTTTAACAGGCAGTGAGAGAAGAATTTCATTTTCTACTCCCATTGTTGAGTAACTCTGCGTGCCTCATATGACAATAACTGTGAATAGCAAATATAGGAGCATTTTACTTATTTGTGATTGATAATCACTTTTGCTTATGCAAATTATTCAACAAAACTGGAGGAAAAAGGAAGGACAAATAAATACAAGCAACAAATTTATGAAGAAGCTAAAACTGCCAAAAAAATTGAGTTGCTCACTCACCCAGGATTTGTCAGGGGAGGAAAATAAGAATAATACAATAATATGACTGGTTGTTGTATTCTTTAGGGAATACTAGAATATCATTCAGCTGTCTTTTAAGAAATAGGTATTTTACAGTCGGCAGGCAAGACCTGCCAGGTGTGCTTGCACTTCCTCTTAAAAATCTGGCCCTATGGAAGCAGTGTGATGGGTCTCTTCCCTGTGGTTTTAGTGCCACCTTCAGGTACAAAGATAATGTTTCTGCGGCACCGGTCCCCGTCTTCTTCTTAGCTGTATCTTGAAACAGTGGATTTTCATGTGATAACTCTTCAGTCAGTGACATTGCTACAGCATTTTTATGCTTATTAAACAGTCACCTGATAGCTCARGAGATACAACAGCTCAGACCACTTCCTGAACAAAGGATGTGTAACCAGTTACCAGCATTGTAAAAACTGTGGGATGCTGTGTAACTTCGTAAAATGCAGTAGCTGTCAATTACATTGATGTCAAAAGCCATAGTACCAAAGAACATTTTAAATTTTGTCACCAGGTCCGAAGCAAAAACAAAGCCTGCTTTTAAATACTGCAGCTCTGCAAATACAGTTAAGTTCTGCAAAATGACCTAGCTGCCACGAATACCAAACAGGTATAAGCAAAAAGCAGAATGTGAAAAATGATGTTGCTCATGCCTACGTATTTTCTTTCTTCTTTATTTTCACAATAATCTGCCTCGGTTTTTGAGCCAGCAGCTATTGCATAAATATCATGCTGGCAGCTTTCCTTAATTAACCAATAGAAATAGGGGCAAATAGATGAAGGTTTGGATGCTATTTAGCTGTCTGGATAATATTTCCACCAGGAATGTAAATACCTGTGAACTGTGCTATTTTAATCTTCTTTCTCCAGCCCCAAGTACTCCTCCTCCCTTCTCAGTGCCTGTTTTGCCTGGGAAAGGGTGATGCCTACACATCCTTTTATCTCAGCTGCTCAAAGAGTAGGCACTAGGAGTTCATGAGTCACAAGGAGGAAAGACAGCTTTCATTGCATTCCCCTGAAGGGCAGAAAGCAGGAAGCTGGAAAAAGGTCCAGAAAATATCGGTAATCAGTTTACTTCCCTCCCCATAGAGCTGTGTGATGGGATAGTTTTAGACTCCTCACTGCTGAACGTGACCAAGTCTTTTTTTACCTCACCTTCACTCCTTATCTTCCCTTGCAAGAGACACAAGGAGATCTTTCCTCTTTCCCCAGGCAGCTCCTGAGGAGTTGCATATATGAGAGCTGTCTTAGGCAGTGCAGGGCGAGAGGATGGATACTCAAACTCTGTGCAGTAGTAGCAGAGAAGGTACACTTCAGTTCATATTCCTAGCAGATCACTTTAATAAAGGCAGGATGTTAGACATTTGGTATGTCTGGATGGTGTAAGTGCAGTCCATGAAGAGACTCCGGCTAGGGTACCAGCAACAATATAGCAGTATTAACCCAGCGTGTGGTCTAAGCTAATATACCTTGCTTTTCAACACAACTAAGTAGCTCAGAAGGAGTGCTATGCTAATTCCATGAACGTTCTGCTTCTAGGTCTGGGGCTAGGTCAGGCAGAGCTAACGCATCTTATTCTTCATGGCACTGCATTGCCCCACATAGGCATTGCCAGTGCAAATGTCTCCCTGAACCACAAGGAGAGAGTGCACTCCTCTCTCCCACTTGGCTAGAAAGTGCCTGACCTGAACTGGCCAGGGCACAAAAAGCTAAGAGCACTTGACCTACATTCCCCTTGTTCTGCCGTTTGCATAATTTGTCTCTATTTAGGGTTTGCTACCATTGCCCATCATGGTATTATTCAAGGGCCTTCCATGACCTTAGTGGCTTTAATCTCATTTCTGGCAACTGAACCTTCTCAGAGTCAAAATTGTAGTTAACAGTTTTGCATCCAGAGGAAGAGATGCTTGCTAGGTGTGTTGGAAATGTAGCATTCTGCTGTGTTTCTTAGCAATGGTGACATCCTTGATGCCCTTGCCTGCTCTTAGAGGATTTTGCCACCCTGTTCAGTCATGACTTTGGTGGTTTGGTTTGAGACACTAGCTCTTCACTCAAAAGCTCAGTTCTCAGCCTCTTAGTCATGGCTGTGGTCCCATCAATGTGAACATTGTCACACCCATACCTGCACACACACAGTAGTGTCACTGGCATTTCTCTCCCAGTAGTTTCCTGACCATATTGAAGCGAGACAGAAAGGAGGAGAAAAGCTATCACATGCCTTAAAGTTCCATCAGAAGGAAACAACCAGGAAACCAACAGGCTAGAGTGTACTTTCTCATTTATTTTATGTTGGTATATTAGAATTGTCTTTTACTTCTGTGCGTGAAAGGCTGGACAGAAGTCCAGCAACATGACCAAGGTCACCAGGGTCTGCTTCAGTGCTGGCAGCTTTGTCCTTGTGCTGTGACTTGCTCTGAAACCTTTGTTGTGAATCATACACGATGGTAGGAAACACTACATATTGCTGAAGAACCTTCTCCATCATGTCTTCCAGAATGAATGCTTTGGTCCCTGACTGGGCAAGGCAGAGGAATCACACATTTCCAGATCAGAAATGAACAGCAGCTACCAGTGATTGAGCAACATCACTAACCATGCAATGTGTCAAACTGATTACTCCATTTACCTACCCCTGCTTGATTACTTTGACTTGTCCAGAAATCTCTACACCCTGCCCAAAGGTGTATTGTACTTTAGGCTGCTATTCTGCCCCATATTGTATTGGGAGCTTAACTGAGAACCTTAAACATTCCTAGAAATAAAGTAACAAAGAAGTTCTTATTCAAAAAATAGAGGAATGGATAAGCAAGCCCAAAATGGATTTTTTATTCAGAGCATGAATTCAGTTTGCAAATCTCTTTGCTGTCATCAGAGTAAAATTTCCCATATTCCAGTATGATGTAAAATGGAGTGGTAAGCTTGGTTTGGATTTTCAGCTGGAAAAAGCTTTTTATTTTTGCTATTAGAACATTTAAATTCCAACAGTCAGACTAAAAGCAAGAGGCCATTATACATGTTTATAGACAACAATAATTCAGAGACAGAGTTATACCACCAAAATAGGGGAAGTATATTTTAAGAAAACAGCATATGAAATTTAAACAGCAAAAAAAGTATCAGGAAAACAGCTCACAAACAGGAAATAGATACTTGCTTAGAATAAAAATTTCAGGTATATTTCTTGCAGAGCTTAACTGCTATTTAATGTTTACTGATACTTCACCTCTAGAATAAATTCTGATTCTTATTACACAAATTAGAGGAGGAGCTGAGAATTTATTTCAAAAGGGAATGATTCCTGAAGAAGTTATGTTTATAAAACCAATTCTCCTTCAGCATTCTTTCTACTTGTAAAGAAATTTAAGAATACAGAAGTAAACTGCAAGGCAAAGCAGACTGTGTGATTTGAATAAAAAGGTTGTTTCCTAAGTTTTGTCATGGAAAGCAAAAATTAGCTTCCTGARAAAAAAATCACATGAAAAGAATATTGTAAGACGATACAAAGGCAAGAGGTGGCTGGTTTTCCCCTGCTTAGACAGGAATGGATAGTAAGAAAAGTATGTGGACTTTGTAATAGATCAGGATAGCAAATTCTAGATACAAAAGGGACACCAACAAAGATTAGAGCAGATTCTTCAGTGGTTTACGTGATTGTAGTTTCTCAACAATGCCTGAGAATTTGGCCTCCGGTCTTCTGCTGACTGTAGCTAGATAAACAAAATCATATTGGGATCACAGCAGATTTGTATTACAGTTCTGTGAGTGTGATTGAAGAGCAAAGAATAAGCTGTGATTTCTATGAGATTAATTATATGGTACCAATCAAATGTTTTCTAATTGAAATCAGAATGTGGGGCCAAAAGTCACTCTAACAATAAGGAGCAAATTCCAGAGAAGTAATTTTGCAGAAGAGTCTACCAAGGACTAGGCTGGAATTTGCAAACCTAGGTGTCCTAAATGAGATCCCTAGATATTCAGTATTTTTCCAATAAGGGGTCTGATTTTTAGAATCGTTTCCTAATGCATGACTCCCACTAACTCCTGTGAGTCAAGGCAATTGTAATAAGATACCAATATCTTGGGTTAAGGACCTCAGCTGTGTTAACTCCTAGGCACTCTTTCTGAATGCTGTCATTCACATGAATGATAGAATTTCTGCTGCTGTTGTGCACAGAAATTTCTGTGCACAGGAACTGTATATGTTTTCATGACAAATACCAGAGTAAATAAAACCAACTCTAGAAATGCTAATTTTTTTTTATATTAAAATATTTTTTTAAAATTGCATATCATTCTTAAGGATGTTCAATTTTAAAACCTTTTCTCTGTTAAAGTTACTGTCTTACCAGGTCTGTTGCCATTTTACTGCAAAATGACGTAGGTTTGCTTTAAACACTGGTGATTCTCCAGGCTTCTCTTTTTTGAAAGGTGGATCAAATACTGCTGTCACTGTCTCCACCTACCTGGGAAGTAACTGGCCTCCAAGGCCAATGTGACTTAAGTGGGATTATTCTAGCTTTTTACTCTGTAAAATATCAAGGGCCTATTTAAAAGAACAGAGAACTACAGAAGACACCAATACACTTAGCTGATCAAGTCTTGAAAGTAGTCATCGGCCCAGAATTTAGCTTGAATTACTAAGAACTTAAAGGGATTTTGCCCCGATGTAAAAGCATGGTATTGGAGAACTGTTCCCACTCTACTTTGCAGGCATTATTTTGCTCAGTTTAATTTCAAAGGATGAATTAATAGAAGGTATTTGATGGCTTCAGCTAATTTTTTGCTTTTTGGAAAGGTTTTTCTTTTCCTCTATCCCCACAGGCAGAAGAAGAGAGAGATGATATGGAGAGAGTCAAGCTGGATAATAAAAGAATTCTCTTCAACCTGTTGCCAGCACATGTTGCACAGCACTTTCTTATGTCTAATCCAAGAAATATGGTAAACCAAGATAAAATTTAAATACATGGTGATGTTGTATGGGTGTCACCCTGTGTAGCTTGGGTCACCTTTCAACTGTATGTTTTCAAGAAAGGCTTGGACTTACAAAATATCATTCATGTTAAAAGGAATAGTTTTGTAAAAACTTGTGTTCAAGATTTAGGTTGGGATTATTTCTTTCGCTGTAGTGTCCTCCTCCTCTGAAGAATTTCAATAAAAAGCAGGATAAGGGAATGTTGTGTCATTCAACGTCAATGCGGCCAAGTGTCGGCATGCAAATCACTAATTTTTTTTTCAATCAATTTAGAATATTGTGATTTATCACAGTATTTCATGAGCTCATTTGGTTCTGAATGGTGAAGTGTATGAACTGCCAGACACTTCCATATGAACCACTCTAGTTCTGGAAATACGCTGCCATTACCAAACCCATGCATTTAAAGTTAAAAGCAGAGAATTGTACACACCTGAGGAAGACACAGTAGCTTTTAACGTCAAAGGCTGCAGTGATGAAATAAAGTGGTTCAGGAAGCCCTTACCAGAGTCCTTCCAGTGCAGCTGCAATACCCGAAGCACTGGAGTAGCTGTAATGGCCATGATATTGCTATTGAGAGTTTGGATCAATGTATTTGAACCACAGAAGAGTGGTTTTAGTTTCCGTGAGCCCTCTGAATTCTTAAGCAGAAACCTTACCGTCCAGAACAGCATTATTTTGTTGATGTTGAATACAGGACTCCGCAACTCAGGGAAAGACATGAAGGAGTGAGGCTGGTTTTGTGCTGCAGGGTAAAATTGTTCCATCCCCTATTTTAGTTATAAAACAAAATTGAGAAAATGCAATTATATTTCTCATACAATAGAAGTTCTACAACTGTTAAGACTTTCTACAAAATTTTTACTCACTGCTTCCATGTCTAAACAGAGAAAAAAGACTAAGTTGTTTTAAATGGGTTTAATAGCTTAGGTTTTAATTTTCTTTTGTGTTTTTGAGTGGAGAGATCTTTCAACATTTTTTAATGAGGCTGGCATTCTCTCTACCAAAAATGATGGCTTTTGTCCTAGCTATTGCTTAGCAGTAGAATAGATATAATAATGATGCCTGGTTTAGATTAATCTTTTAAAATAAAAATTATATCTGCTCATGAACTGCAGGACCTTTATTACCAGTCATATTCACAAGTGGGAGTGATGTTTGCTTCCATCCCAAATTTCAATGATTTCTACATCGAATTGGACGGCAATAATATGGGAGTGGAATGTTTACGCCTGTTAAATGAAATTATTGCTGATTTTGATGAGGTAAGGTCTAAACACTTTGTCTTTTGACCATATCAGTTCTACTAAATTACTATCAACAGAGGTTATCTGTAGGAACTCAGCGTATCTTGAACTGCCTAATAAAACAGTACTGTAAGCTTCCTATTGAATTATAGTTGGTGTCCACTGGGCTTCTCCAGTGCCCAGTTTGTACTTTTAGGCAGAGGAGTCTGACCTCAAATTCCTCTGATATAGGAAGAGTATTAAAATGTGAGTTAACTGTAGTTTTTTCAATGACCTCAAAGTGGGCAAGCCTTAACTTACCAATAATAATATGGTTTAATCAATTGCGCATATTATCTGATAACTATGGTTGCTTGTCTAAAATATTATGTAATATTTAACAGTTTTATGTTTTAAACAAAGCTTATGGACAAAGAATATTATAAGGACATAGAAAAGATCAAGACAATTGGAAGTACATATATGGCAGCTGTGGGACTCGTACCTACTTCGGGAACTAAGGTAAGATTTTACATGACGGTCATTTGTGGAGGAACCATTCTCCTTCAATTTCCAGAGGAACATCAGAAACACAACTAACTCTATGTGATTATAGATAACTCGTATTACTTCTTTACAACAATTTAAATCTGAAATCCAAAGAACAACTGTAGCCTGAAAAGAAAAATTGCTATCCTAGCAGTTGCTCATGTGGCTTTATTTGGGATTTCATTGTCTGCAGCTCTGGATCCTCTGCAATTTGGCGTATAAAGCTCCTAAGTCAGAGTGGTAGTGTTTTAAACCGAGTAGCTTAGATGACCTTGTAAGATGCAGGGAAGTAGAGTAATGAATTGCTGCAAAACTAACACAAGAATATTAAGATGTGATTTTTTTTTCTTTTTTATATTGAAATCTGGGTGCAACCTACAATCAAAACAAACAGCCTCTCCCAACCCCCATCGTGGACAGGAACTTAGTGCTAGGTACATTGCTGCACTTTACCCTGGTCCCTCCAAATCAGCTCTTCTTTGTCTCTACTGCTAGTATTCTTTTTACCCCTTTAATTACTCAGCAATAAAAAAAGTCAAAGTCATTTCAGACCCACTAGTTCTGGGGCACAGTTCTTCTGCTGTATCCTCATTACTAATCCTGAGTGTGTTTCTCACTTTAAGTTTGTGTCTTGGGACAAAGATTTCCCAGATTTGCATGCAGCATGTGGAAAAGCAGAGAACCCTGTGGACAGTATACCGAATATATTGTATACAGAGTACTATGCACATTAATAATTATATTAATAAAATTAACTTATGAAAAAATAATAAAATTAATAATATGAGGAATATAATGAAAATGAACGCAATCCATGCACCTAGTCTGCCCAGAATTTCCAAACACTTCTCCCCTGTTCTGATATGTATGTATGTATGTTGTAGAGGTACACTCATGCATACGGTTTAGCATTGCAAAATAACACCGAATTAGAGGGCAAAAGCAAAAAGGGCCAGAAGATGGCCTGTGAACTTTCTAGCAACAATTGTCCTTGTTAAGTAAATAAAAAACAAGGCCACGTTGAAATCAACTGTTAGAATCATGTTGGAGTATATCACATGCAACTAATTTTCTGGTCTGCAGGGTATTTACAACTGATGCTTTCCTTTGTATCATTCCTAGAAATCTACACATTACAAAAAGGTATTTTTAAAACTCTGTTTATGCTGAAATGTTTGACTCCTGGGTCCTGAGACAGGCAAAAAATTTGATCCTTTGAATTTTGTTCGGTGTGATCTCAGGCAAACAGGCAACGGCATACTTGTGTGTCTGCTATAAATGCTCTTTGAACTATAATCCTGAAAACAAGTGTGTTATTGGGTAACTTTGGCAGCATGTGTTCCAAAACCTAAACATGTTTATCTCTTGTATTTTATAGTTGCTAACTGAAGGGTCAGCTGAGTTAGCCCAGTACTGAAGATACCGCTCTGAGCTTATGATAGTAATGCATTTTAAATCCCTGCAGAAGGTCTTGTACAGGACTCTGCCTTTCTCTGAAATCTTGGGGCAAATTCTGATCTTTTCTGTACATGTAGAATTTATTTAACATTCTGTATTCCAGAAAACCTAAAGATCTTGTATGAAACAGCCAATATTTTTTACTTTAATTTGGGGTTTCAGCTCTTCTGTGATCTCTTCCCACTGCTCGTGTGATGCAAACAAGTAGAAATTATTCACATCCTCTTGGCAGTTTCCAACTAGGTCTTCAGCATGCAGCTATGTATTAGAAATCTGATGATCCTGGGTAGCCCATCACGCGCAGATGATCACTGCCAGCCGTCACACAGTCCCTGGGCTGCCCTACGGAGTCATATGTGTCCATGGGAAGTCATAAGACACTCAAGTGCTTCTGGTCTCCCCTCTGCCAGGGGTGTCCCAACTTCATCAGAAAATCTGGCACAGCGTCTGATTATGAGCCACCAATTTCATACTAGGATTTGGACATGAGCAGAAAGCAGTGGATGGGCTTAACTGTGCTCTTAACTGAGGATATTTACACACATAAGAACCCAGTGCCCTGATGAATTTAAATATTTAAATCCCATATTTTACAGGACTGTTGTTTCTGCAGCTTGACTTCAGCAGGTGACTACAGGAAATGCATGTTGCCTCTGTCAGAGTGGTTTTGCTGTGATGCTCTGGGCAGTCTTTCCAGTAACTATTCCTCTGATGTTTAAATAAATAATTGCTTGCCAGTTACACCATCAGGGCAGCACACAAACCAAGCTCTTTGTAGATCTTTTGCACAATGTAAGTTCATTGTGTGTGTGGAGTCCTTTGAAATTACATCTGTGATTTCACCAGGGTCCTGACTTCACCAGGGTCCTAACTTTGTGGTGTTCTTCAGTGCAGGTTCAAAAGAGTTTGCCAGTAATCCTTTTGAGAGGCATCTGTCACCTGCAGCGCATCCAATATTTGTCACCAGTCCTCTCTCCTGCAACCCTGAGGGGCATTGCAGGAAATCAAAGYATTCATCAGGCAGCAAAGAAATGGAAGGATAAGGAATATAAAGAAGATTAGAGGATTAAATACACTCCTCCCTCCCTCCTCCAGACATTCAATATTCTTCTCCTTCTTTGTTGGAAGTATAGCCATCAGCTCTTTAAACTTAATTCTTGTTCTTCCTTTGTCTTGGTGAGGCTGGAAAAGAGTAGAGCTAGTTGACATTGCAAGAAGCAGAATGCCAAAGACACAGGCAGGTAAATAAAAATATCCTTCCTAAAAATTGGGACTGGCCCAAAGGATGACTTTCATAATTTTTTATTAGCACTTCGCTCTAATTTTTATAAATTTCCCAGCCACATGAAAGAACCCTTTCAAACTGAGCCGAATAAAGCAAATAGCAATCTGTTTCTCAGGTTTCTCAGCCACTGTCAAGTACTCCATTTATACAATCTCACTATCATGACAAAAACCCAGTGAGCTCTCATCTCATGCCAGCTGCCACAGCCCTGTTGTGCAACACCCTACTGAAGCTAGACTGCCACTGACCCTGCATTTCTTTCACCATATCCTACCTTTAGCCCACTTTCACTTTGCAAATCTGTTCAAGAATTCATATTTATTATTCGAATAAGGGCACAACATAAGAGCAACCATACTGAGTCAGGTCACAAGTCTATTCTAGTAACCTGTCTTTAACTAGCCAACGGTAGATCCTGGGGGAACGGCATGAGTTACAGGACAAACATGCAAACCTCTCTTTTGCACTTTCTAATGATATCCTGCTTAAGAAATTCTAGAGCTACAAATAATATCTTTTTACTACTTTGTAGCAAATATTTCTTCCATGACATTGAGTAATTATGTTTGAATCTAGCTAACTTTTGGAATCCACAATATCTTCTGAAAATGAGTTCCACAGTTTAATTAGACTGAAGTTGTAAAAATTATTTTCTTATGTTTTGGGTTTTTTTTACAAGTTGATACTTCAGCATTTCATTTGATGCCTTCTGGTTCTTTTGCTTTAGTTCATTTAGATACATTTTATAACAACTGACTTCAGTTTGCTGGTAAAGGAAAGAAAATAGGGGTGTTCTGCATCTCACAGGATTAAACCTAACAGGAATTTTGTCAATGGGAACAGCATGCACCCCATGGAGCTGGGAGCTAGCAAAAACCCCAAAGGGAGAAGAGGACAGAAACTATAGTTATTAATAATCATCAGGCAAAGCAGTTTTGTAAGAAAGCAGGTTATATTCCCTGCCACGCTCACAACAAACATCTGCAGCTCTCTAGCAACAGAACCACTTTACCACGGGAACTTTGCTTTCCATTCTTCCCAGAAATCAAAAAGAGAGAGAGAAGAAAAAAAAAGAATTCAGTACTTGAGAAAAGAATGCATGTGCTGTAGCCACCATCAAAATTTTCTTTTCACAAACAGCAAAATGGGTTAGGTTCTTTTCCTAAGCCATCCAGTCTGAGCTTTTCATTGTTTTTCACTTCGGTATTTCACCTGCCTCTCAGTACCATACAAATCTAATGTGCAATACTATTTTGTTTCCAGGCTAAAAAATCAATTTATTCCCATCTGAGTACACTGGCAGATTTTGCAATAGAGATGTTTGACGTTCTTGATGAAATCAACTATCAGTCTTACAACGACTTTGTCCTACGAGTTGGTAAGTCACGTTTCTACAATTATCACACAAGCAGAACATTGTTGTTTGTTGGCTTTCCCTGTGCTGTCTGCAAAGGATTACCTGTGCTGCACTCATGATTAAAACTGAAAAGCCTCCTTTAGCGGGAGAGTCACATCCATGTAGAAGGTCAGCAGGCTGGATGGTGAGCATCAGTATTAAGGAATTATAATTGTGTCCAATTCCAGTGTGTTTACTTAATCTAGGCACCCCTAAAAGGAAACTGCACCAATAATTTTATACAATATTATTAGTGTACCCAGTCTTGTGGCTTACACTGCTTTGCATTGCTAAATTGCTGAAAACTGGGTCTGACTGTACTTAACTATTAAGTTGCATCTGCAAAAGCTTTGTTGGCATTAGAAGTGTGATGGGAGCTTTTTGTCCACAGATGCCAAATCTGTGGCATCTGGACAGATCTGAGGATCTGTGGATCCTCAAATAGTCCTGTTTTCTCCAACAAATCAAATCCTCCAGTCTTCACAACACAAAGATTCCCGTGCAATCCTTTCCATGTTATTACATGTCTTACCTCTCAGAGTCCTTTCTCCCAGCCTTCTTAGAGAGCAAGTTCCCCTCTTTCCTTCCTTCCCTGCATCCCACTCCTCTCCAACGGTACTTGCACTGCTGTTCTCATTTCATTGCATATTCTAACACAGATAGTTTTCTCCAGCTTCTTTCTCTATATATTTTCATGGCTGAATTGTGGGCTGGACGGGGGGAAAAGTGAGGTTGCTAGCAGCAGAAGATTGAGAAAGACCAAAGACATCAAGGGTAGCAATAGGAGAGTTATACATCTTTGCCCTCCTGTACATCCTAATAATTTTAAACCCCAAATTCTCTTTGAACTCTGTTATAACTGATCTTTCCAGTTTCACAAAGGGGCAGAAGACAAATTTCTAACCCCCATTCTTCTGCATAACTTGCCTGAGAAAGCCCTTGCACAGAACCTCACGCAGGGTTTAGCATCTGCAGCTCTTCAGGGCACTCAGAAGAAGGAACATCCTCTTTTATCTTCCAAACAAGGTGTCAAAATCAGTCAGAAATGTAGAATCGAGCCCTGTGGTTTCCCAAAAAAGGTGCTTGAACCATTTTCACATACTCTTGCCTTCTTCCAGTGTCTTCCTGATCTGAGTTGTCTAGTACTGACAACCAATGTGACACGCTTCCCTTACCCCATTCCTCGTGTCTTCCAGGCCACTATTTCTGTTCCAGTTGGAAAACCTCCATTAAAAGGCTTTATATGAGCAACCACAGTGGAAGTCACGGCAAACAATTAAAGATCTTTAACAGTTTGTCCCGAATTGTTCTACGGCTAAACTCTGCACTACCACTGCTTTTCTTCTTTTCTTAAAAAAAAAACAAACAAAAAAAGAAAATCCACAGATGAGCCAAATTTTTATGTTGTCTATCATATTGCATTTCCAATAAGATATCTCTGTGTATGTCTTTATTTTGTTTCTAAAGCTCTGACAAATACGGAAGTCCAGTTGGCATTAATTTAACATCTATTGTCCTATGACCAGAAAATTGTAAGGCACTTGTGTTAAATCTATCTTGCAGAATTCATGTTTGCCTTGGATAATATACTGTAGTGTTTGAAACCAAAGTCATTTTTTTGATTTTAGGTATTAATGTCGGGCCGGTAGTGGCTGGAGTCATTGGAGCCAGAAGACCACAGTATGATATCTGGGGGAACACTGTAAATGTTGCCAGCCGGATGGATAGTACTGGAGTGCAGGGGAAAATTCAGGTGAGTGCATTCTGAGACAATTTTGCAAACTTTACATACCTCCTGTTTTATATGTGGTTACATTTTCAAGACCACTTAGAAAACGCAACCTCACTTGATCTTGCGGTTCTTATGAAAAGGGCAGCATTGTCCAGATGAGTCAAGCATCAGAGGTATAGTCGTTTTCCATTATATACGCTTCGGTACTTGGAGGCAACGAAATCCTCAAATAAATCATTTCCCTACAGAAGAAACAGAGTTCTCTGCTGCACTGCACACAGTTGGAGGCAAGCCTGGGAATGCTGACTGCATGGGCCAGTCCTTGTGCTGTAGGAATTTTGCCTGAATAAGGACTACAAGGAAAGGATCTATGTCCATTTGCATCCTGCTGCATTTTATGTAGCTTTGAAAATTCCTTGGATACTTTGGATCTGAGAGGCTACACAGACAGAGAACATTGTTGTTCTACTAGAGCTTGGCTAGAAGCTATGCTGCACCTCTCAAAATCTCAATGAACTCTTGCAGTCCTTTATCCAAAATACCTGTCTAGTCTCCAGGGATCAAAAGTTCTTCTGGAGCAAATTAACGTCACTGGAACTGGTCCAGCTTACAACAGTGGACAATTTGGTTACACATTTCTGTTGGATGGAGATTAATCTGGCTGTGTAATTATACAGCTCAAGACCAGAAGTTCTGCTTCTCAGATTCCAGTTTGGTCAGTGATTTTTAATTCCTTAAGAAAATTCTAAGTGAGCCCAAGAGCAGCAGTAGGTGCTAATTCATTCTGCTTATGTGTATTTCATGACAGAGAAGTAAAATGGGGAGGGGTGGGCAGTTCTAGGATTAACCTTATATGAACAGGAAAAACTAATAGTTCTTTTTTTTCTGTCTTCAGGTGACAGAAGAAGTTCAGCGGATATTAAAAAGGTGCAGTTATGAATTCATGTGCAGGGGTAAAGTCAGTGTAAAGGGAAAAGGCGAAATGTTGACCTATTTCCTAGAAGGAAAGGCCGATGGAAATAATTCACAAACACGGTCTTTAAACTTAGAGCGGAAAATGTACCCTTACGGGAGAGCAAACATTCAAACAAAACTGGGCACCAGCTGTCCGTCGGTATCCTCAGTTGCTAGCTTTACTGTAAAAGCTGGGCTTGGAGCGGGTCAAGCGTCTGCCACTCACACAAATCAAACACTGCATTATCTTCCTTCTGTGCCAGCTGTGAAGGAGGCGTAGAGCAAAGGAGATTTGGTTGTGCCATTTGCAGTGAACTTGGAGAGCAATGGTTGCCTGAATTTTTAGCAAGAGATCAGAGGTCATAGGCCATGGCATTAACCAAGGACCACTACAACCCAACCAAAGAGAACTTGGGGACTGTGTAACGAACTCTTGGGATGGAACATATAAGGGCTAGCAATTCTGTTAGGAAAAGTCAAAACCTGATTTTCTGGAAATGAGGAATATTTTCTTGGCATTTTTAAAGGGTAAATGAAAAAATTGAGATAAACGTGCAAGCAATTATTTATATGTGTGTGTGTGTATATAAATGTTTTAATCTATATATGCACATATACAAACAGTCCTGTGTAGAATTTATAGAGATTTATCGAGATAAACATAAAAATATGTATTTATTTATACATCCACCTGCAATGACATAGCAAAGAGATTTCTCTTTCTGTCATAGCCAGCATTGTTGGGTCTGGGATTAGCAAAGCTGCATTTAACTGTGGAGTGTGGGGCAGCTGGAGACTCTCCAGGGCTACAGCAAGAGTTAGAGAAACTGTGCTCCCAGTGCATGAGTTAAAGCAATGAGAACAGCGTTCATTGTGCTGTCAATGGCAGATTAGTGAAGGCTGGATCCAGCTAATTGCTAAACCCTATATATTTTTTAAAATTCTCCTTGCATGTCCAAAAACTTCAAAAAAATTCCAATTCAAACCATAACACCAGGATATGAAGTAGAAAAACCACAGAGCTTAAAGATTTGGCAGAAGAACAATATATATTCTTTCCATTAAAAAAAAAAAAGGGTGGTAGAGTTTAGATGTTGCTGCCTCTTCACAGGTCATTTGACTCTGTGCAAGACAGAGGAGCACCCTGCAAGCACAGCAATATGCTTATGCAATATAGAAACATTCCTTTATGTACAGTGCTGATTTTATTGAAGAGCAGAAGGATGGTATTATTTCAGGCTTTTACAAACAGCACAGGCCCTGTGGCTCAGCTCCAGGATTTAGCTTTACCTTTCTAAACAGCTCAAAGAATAGTCCTGTACTGGTGACAAACATGCTGTTGCTAGCTTTGTGACATTTGTAAGTTTGCCAACATAGTCTTACATCTTAATTGATTTTTAAATTTATGCCACAGTTTTATTATCTCTTGATTCTACCCAGGCTCACTCTTCAAAGCTGTACAATTATAGAAAGCTATAATTCTGAGAAACAAGCACAGTCAAACTTTGCCCAAATGAGGAGCACACTGGTAAATGTGCCAGGAGAGTGAGGCCTGCTCTTAATCTGCATAAAAGGGAACATATTTTGACTGCTTTTTCCTTTAATGCAGCCCACATCCTATTGTTCATGGTTTCATCTTGAAACACTGATCTGGTTGTGAAATGCGGAGTGCAGCTCCGTACTCGAGGTGGGGGCAGTTGGAGGTCATCCTGCTGAGTGACATGTGCTCCATGGACAGGTGCCATACTGTCCTGATGGGGATGCACAAGCTAACCAGCCTCACTGCTTTCCAAAAGAGAAGCAAAACTTTATGTTGTCTAAAAACATGCAAAACTTCCTTTTAACTAAAAAACAAAACAAAACAAAACAAAACAAAAAAACACACCAAAAAAACCCCAAAAACAAACCAGAAAAACCCACCCAAGACTGCAGAAGTTGTCCACAAGTAGAAAACTTGCCTATACTAGATGTCACGTTTCCCTTTGGTCAGCTTATTTTATTACTGATTTCAGTGGAAAGAAGATTCTGAGCAATTCTCCTGCAACCAGCATTTGCTTTGGAGCAGTCACTGTTTGTGTTAAAAGTATATGGGCAAATACTGTGTCAACAGATGCAAATGGTTAAAGAAATGCCACAGGAGTTTCCATTCTCCATGTAGCCATATCAGGCTGCTGTAGGACTCCAGTGGTTTTCACAGGGTTTTTAATTAATTTTTATGTACCCTGTCAGCTAGGTACTTCATTACAAAGCTAGCAAAATTAGTGTTGTGATTAAAATGACTATAAAAAACTGAGAATTGCTTCCTAACTGTACTAGGTTTATGCACCCTGGCTGATCTGTGGAAAGTCACTGCATTTCTTTATCTCCCTAACAGCTATCCAGTTCACAGGTATTCTTCTAGAATAATTTAATTCTGGTTTTGAGGCATTCAAAGCCATTTAAATAAACAAATGTAGAGAATACAGATTTAAAAGAACAAATATTTACATAATTAAACTGAATAAGTGATATCCATGTAAAGCACACTGCATATTTATGTTTTCTAATAGGTTTGTAAGAACTAAATCATCACACAGGTGAGTTAAATATTTAACCAAAATGTAAAGCATTATGTGCAATAGCATTAATCACTCAGTTCCACTCACAAAGAGCCCAAGTTACACAATTTTTGAATCCGTGAATTTGGTATAATTTCACCGATAATAGTAAAACATTTTTTTTACATGTACTGTTATTAAAAGCATCTTCAGATCCTAGCAGTAGATCTGGTAGTACATGAATACATAGACCAAATACAGCCATTGACCCACCCCAAAAGCTTACAATGAAATTATTTCTTTGTTACTTTTTTAGTAGGTCCAAGATACAGGCATATTGCCATTGTTTCTTTTATCACTAAATGGACAATGAGCAGAAATGAATTGTCCCTTGTGCTAATATTTTTGGGACTGTTTTCACTCCCAGACTCATTCCCAGCCTAGTCCTGGAGTAATGTCAGTGGAAGATCATGTAGCAAGGTAAATTTGGATTATTCATTTTARTATTTTAAAAGATTACCAGGTGCTAGTAGAATTACTCCAAAGTTTTTCTAAGCCTGATCCTCCTCTCCAACAGTCAAATGAGGCATGTGACTTTTCTAAGAATGTTTTCCATGTTGAATGGAAAGGACCAGACAGGCACAATCCATCATCAGCTTCTCATTCRGCCCTTTTGCAGGAGGTCTGTGCCTCCGGAGCAGGTTGAGTGGGCCAGGATGGYTTCTTGGTGCTGCAGCCAGTCCAGTGTGCGTGTGCTAGCTTACAGCATCAATGATGGTGTATTTGGAGTCAGTTTCCAGACTTTGTTTGAGTCCTACCATTAACATTTTTCATATTTTTGTTGTGGTTGTTGTTGCTGGTTTTACTATCGGGAAAACTGTATTTTTCTATGTAGTCCTGGACTGAGCAGTACAGAATCACGAAGAAAGTTCAGCCGAGGCACAAATTAGTAAAAAGGCATGTGAAAATGATAGGTAGTGTTCAGCAGCCATTCCAACAGGGAAAACTAAATGCCCGTTGAAATCATGATATAATGAAGCTGTGCTCTTGCCTTTATGCTTTCCCTCCCTATTCATATCATTTTTCCACATTTTACTTTTTACTTTTCTGTGTACATTTGTTTTATTTCAGCTCTCATGTGATAGTTTTAAATGACAGATTTAATCTCTCTGCTCTTCTGTGTTCTTTGATATGTTCAGTAAGTTTTATACATGGAAAGAGGTAGTAGTAATACTTCCGATAACCCCACAAATGCACATTTTCTGCCAAATTAGAGAAGCTTGTCATCAAATTTTTACTGGCAATTGGCTGAAGATAATATGTGGTCCACTCCAATATCCCTGAAAATCATCAGAAGGATTTCCTTGGACTTCTGTGGGATTTGGGTTGTGTCCACCTTAATGCATGCAGTTGTATTTCCTGTCTTGCATTTATTAATTTTCTGGTCAAGCTCTGTAACTTTTGCCTGGGAGACCTTGCTGTAGCCCCAGCAAGGAGTCAGTTCGGCCCCACAGTACCCAAAAGCCCCTCATGTTTAACCGAGGATAGTAACTTGTTGCATTGAGGGCAGAATAGCCTCCTGCTCTTCTGTTCACTGTTTTGTGCAGCTGTTAGCTTGAAACAATTAACAGATATGAGCCCTACAACAAAGTGATGCCATTTTGGCATGTCGATGTCTGTCAATAGCAAGCACAATATTTCACATCAGTTTGCACGTTTTCTCTTTCAGATAATAGTAAAAATTGAAGTCTTTCGTTCTTTATATGAGGAGATAAGTATCAGAGATCTTCAGACTTCACTGTCTTGGGAGCTAATTTCAAAGTGTTCCTATGCTACCTTTGTCTTTAAATGATTTTTTAATTATTATTCTCTGCTGAGATTACAAACTGCATTCAATTGAATTAATGGCTAGATATTTCCAAACATTTTCCATTTGCATTGACTAGAAAGCTATTTTATCCAGCCTGTAAAATGCGTTATTTTTTGTAGCTGCTTCCTGCTGTGGCAAGTCGTACTCCCTTGTCTTCACTAAAAAACACGCAAATTCTCCCGTGCTTTCTCTAGCTGAGACTGAAAGCCAAAAGCTTCAGCTCATTAGGGCTGAGCGTGCATCCCTTATGTACCCACAAGGCCTGCAGAAATCATCACCAGGAGTTCAGCATGCTTATGAAGGTCAGGARTTGACGTTCTGTAGGCCAAGTTCTGCTTTGGGTTACAGCGATGTCTCGCGTTGGTACTGAACTGAGTATTTTACAACACTGTAACCGAGAGTAGGTCATACGCCTAAATCTCTTTCACACTTTTGCCTGTAATTTATCTGTAAGGCAAAAGAAAGTACTTGGGAGTCACTGTTTGAAGGGAAACAGTATATGACCTGTGCCATTTCAGTGCTTTGACGAGTCTGAACATGTTAGTAAGTAGCGTGAATCATTTTCATGTGTTGAATTCCTGCTTGTAGCAGAAACAAAGCGTTTTCTTTACATCAGCAAGTCCAGATTCTGTATGTGTTCTGCGCAGGCAGGAGGACTATTTAGCCATAATGTTCTTTCAAGTTAGAGTTTTGTATTACAGTGAAAACCGACATTTTTTAATTTGTGATAAACCTGTATTATAATGCCTTATTTATTTTTAATCTTGTACAGTGTTACAAAACAACAGAAAACATTGGCCTTTCATGTATTATTCACTTTAAAAGATGTATTGTATTACGAAATTTTGTAAATAGTTTTAGCTCAGACAGGTAATTGCATGTACACTTGTATAAAAAGAGGCAAAAAGGCACACTTTTAACAAATGTTAACGATTTTTGTAAGAGACATTTTACATGTGCATGGAGATTATAAATCCTTTGGAAATGGACGTCCTTTTGCTTTTCCGTGCAATCTATTGCATGCCACTCATGCCTGACTTCAGTAAAACAAAACAAAACAGTAAGTTTTCCTAAATGTTTTTGACATATCACTTCTGGCACAGAGTTAAATCCACTAGTTGCATGTGCGTTCAGCAAAACAAAATCAAGATGCAAACAGCAAATAAAGAAGAAGAATAATTTAATGATTGTGATCTGCCAACCTCAGTGTTCCAAGATCCATAATACAGTATATGAAAAGTGTTATCAACATCTATGCTGTCTTCAAAAGGTACCTTCTGATCATTAGAAGCAATAAACTCTACTTACTGTAATATAAAAAGCAAGCAGATATTCTAGTTCATAATGGTGTAATATCTGACATTCAATGGGTATTCTCTGATACTGCATTTGATGTAGTATTGTCATCAAGAAGGACCAAGTGTCAAATCCATCATTGCTGTATGCAGGTGCAACACTATGGAAAGTAAAGGAGGTGAATTTGGCCCATTGACGTTACCCAGAGTATATTTTCAATGTGGTAGTAAGTTATTGTATGTGAAAAGTGCACAGTGCAAATAGATTGTTTTCCTAGATACATACATATGTATATATATGTATGTATATATATAAAAATTAATTTTGTTGCCTTATTTTTGTTAGCTTTTTTGACTCGTTTTCCAAATTTTCTATTGCTAAGCAGAAAGTATTTAACAGAACTATTAGGACAAGGTTCACTGGGTTCTCTGGCTTCGAGCCATCTGGGTTCTGTGCTGATGCTAGTCCTGCTCCCACTAAAGCCATGCTTACAGGGATGCCTCCCTTAGGCATCACAGCCTAACCCACAGCTTGAGGCCCGTGTCAGTTAGTGACACAGGAATAAGAGATCACTATCCAATCCTCCAGCTGATTTTTCCCATATTGCTGCTGAACAAAACTTTAAATTCTGGAGGTATTTTGCATGCATCATTTTTAAAGTTGTCATATCTGTGTCACTACAGCTCGGGACTACTTCTCAAATTACTTCTATAATTGCTGTATGATAAATGAGGAGTATTGTAGGAGCGTAACACTGAGGTTGGTGGCAGAGGAAAAAGGGTGTGGACTGTGAATACTTTCTACTATGGATTAATAAGGACTTCTTCTATTTTACAGATTTGAGCTAGTTTTATAATAGGACTTAGAAATCCGTTAATTTGTTTGTTTAATCAGGTGACTGTGGGGTTAACTAAGCAGTACAGCTTCTGCAAGTACTTCTGTCATCATAAGTTAAGATGTAGATTCATACAACGTATCCCAGTTGCCTGCATACAGGAACCGCTACCTTGTACTGATGATTGGCTTCATACAGCAGTTAAGGGTTTCTAACAGTCATAAACTAACTCATCTCAAATTCAGTGGGTTTTACATCTCAGTGTGGCATAATTGTTGTGACCAATGACAATCTGGACTCTGCTTCTCTACCCCAACCCTGTTTATGATTGGCTTTTTCCAGAACTCTGTATAGGCTTTTTTTAGCTCTTCGTTCCTTTTAATCCCATCTCTCACTGAGTTTTCAGGCCAAATCTAAATAATGAATAAATATGTAAATGTAAATAAATGGAAAAAAGTACACATAAGGAGGGGGCTGCCTGTTCCTCTTTAATTACTCTTCAAAATATCACACTGCTTGGGTGGCCTGGTGTGACTTATAATCTGATCACTGCAAGGACAAAAACAGGGAAAGAAGGAAAAAAAAAGCACAAAGTTAGCAGGAGTACAAAATAACAAAAAGAAAAAACGCCTGTGAGATAGCAATTGCTGAAAGGAAAAGGTGAAAAGCCAGTACTCCTTCTGAAGTCAGTGGTAAAGCTCTCAGTGACATGGGACAGGTCTTGAGTATCTGAGCTGGCAGAGTACTCAACCAGATTCCTAGTGCACCAAAAATAAGGCTTGTGTTTAACTGCACGGCCAGATCCATTTCCGAGTTTTCGTGTCTGTTCACATTCACAAGAGTGTCCAAGATCTCTGGGTGAACTGCTTTCAGAATTTCAGAAGGAATTATTATAAATGGTTGGGGGTTGTCACCTTTAATGCCTGTTTTCTGATCATGAGGAAGCACCTTGAAATTTGAATTAGCATTGGTTAATGTACATAGCCTATGTGCTGAAAGGACTTGGTTTTGCTTGTGCCTTACTGCATGCTGGAGGATCTGCTTCTTTATATTAGGATCCCCGTTTTATGCCTTCTGTGGCATCAGACATGCATAAAACTGCATAAAACTGAAGGAACAAACAGTGCTGCATCACTGTGAAGCTTTTTTACTACTTCCTTTCCTACTTTGGTTTACTACCAGCACAGCTATGTGGGTGCAAGGAGTGCTCCAAGTGTTTGTGGAGGGACGCCATACACAGGTATATGTGGGTCCAAGCTAAATAAGAACAGATTTCCTAGAAAGCTCAGCACACACAGTGAGCCGAGTTCTGTAGAAAATCTGTCCAGATAGTTTGGAGCTCCTTTGAAAAAGCTGGCTGCCCTCCTCTTCAGAAGAGGCTTACACACACATTGATTAAAAACATCCAGAACACTTACCTACAGCTTGTAACTGCACTGCCACGTTTGCTAGACATAGGTTAGACTGCTGGTGGTAAAACAGCTAACAGTTTTCCTTGTGGGCAAGGCTAAGGTGCGCTTTAATTACTGCAGTTGTGCACACTATCGTGTCTTACTTTCAAGTGCCTGACCTGCTGTTTTGATCCTAGACCTGTCAATGGTGGCATCAGTTATGAAAATTTGAGCTGGCACATTGAARTTATTTAGGTGATTTCTCATGTCTTTTACTCCTTGGTGCACATGGGTGAAAAGGTTGTCTGTTCTTACATTTCAAATGCCATTCAAGCGATATATCAAGAATTTTCAATGAAATGTAAATGAAAATGAATTACCTGTGCCATCACAAAATTGCTTCATGATAATTACATCTTTAAACTCTTACGGTGGAAATCCTTCTTCTCCTAGAATTCCTGCTTTTTTTACAGTAACGTTACTAGGGTTCAATTAAGAAAAAAGAAGTAAAGTGATTGTGTAACTTCTTCCCATTTACAAGTACAATTGTCTGCACAAATTTGGACTTAGACAAAGCAAATGGTGAGTTTCTTTTCTGCATTCAAGCAGCTGGTTATTACACAGAGGTAGCTTTGGAAAATGTTAC
Source organism: Phoebastria nigripes (assembly GCA_035582835.1). Lineage (NCBI taxonomy): Eukaryota > Metazoa > Chordata > Aves > Procellariiformes > Diomedeidae > Phoebastria > Phoebastria nigripes. The sequence continues at coordinate 316,994 of JAYKAV010003028.1, read as the reverse complement.
AGAATACAGTAAGAATGAAAGTAATGCTTTCAGAGTTACTGGTCTAAAAACCAGAGTCCAAGAGCAGTTACCATTTCTAGTGTAATTTAACCCAATACAGAGAATTTTAGAGCAGTGATATTATTTTCAGTGAAATTCTGACAGAAGTTAAAAACCTCTTCTTGGAGGTTCTTTTTCCATAATATACTTGTGTGTAGATTTGCCTGTGAGCAAATCAACCATTTGTACACAGAATGTGGATAATAGTGCAAAACAGTAGTAATACACACATTTCACAGTTTCAAGCAGATTCAGCCAAATTTGACCTGTCTCTTAAACTCCCTGCCACTAAAACTTGTGCTGCAACTCACATCTGTCTGGATTTTATCCTGCTGATTAGTCCTTGTACTTTCTGCTGTCAGGAGGTTAATTTTTGCCCTTCTGGTATATGTCCATAGGTTCTGCTTGGAAATGAGATGTTAAGTATTTTTCTGATCTGTTAATTGAAAAGATTTAAAAGGGTATGCGATTCCTTCTTTTTATAATGAAATGTTCAGCGGCCTAAGGTAGGAAGCAAAAAAACACATGGAGCATGTGTTCCACAATCAAAATTGGTCTGCCTACACATCATGGCACAGTGTCCRTTGTAGGCTTACCCATAATTTTAAGCATCCTAGAAATACTTAAATGTAATAAACGCCATAGCACTAAGGAAAAGGAGCTAGGCACACCTGCCTGCCTCTTAACACCACATAGTTCTTCTTTGGATGTAAATATGTGACCTGCAGCTCTTAAAACACTACTCCTTAAGAAATTGGTGCCCCTGCTGCCCTTAACTCGCCTTCAGTTGTTCAGTGCCATCACATTTTTGTTGCAGGCGGTTACTGTCCACTCAGGCCTGCTTACCATCTCCCTCTGTAGGTCCTTCATCACATGGTTGTCAAACTTCTTCTTTTTCAAAAAGAAAATATATTTTCAAAAAGCAGATTTTTCATAAAATAGGTGTTTAGGGGAAAAGAAATAGCTTTGACATAATCTGGTTAGGAAGCAGTACATGTGACAGCAAACCTGAAAGGGCGAATGAACGTACCCTGTGGTGGGAGTGCAGGCACCAGCAGCTGGCAGCAAGATGGGCAGCGAGGCTTAACCCTGCCAGCTGCAGGCAGAGCAGCATCTCTGCCCGTGTCCCCGAAGAAGAGACACAGATAAGCACGAGTGGGGTAGCCTAATTCATGTTCCCTCACGGTTACTAAACACGTGCAAACCCATTTCAAGGGCAGGTATGTTGTCTGTGTCTGGATGCCACTCTTTATTGAAAAAGAAGAGCAAGGAAAGATACAGTCTTGGGGTTTTATAAGGCTGGTTGAATTGAAGTATTCAGTAAGAAGACCGTGCAAGAGGAATCTTATCAGCTGCTTAACCTGCAGATGTTTGCAGCAAATTCTGCATTGCTTCTGAACTAACTTGAATATTCTGCTTAGACTTTGAAAAAAAAATTTCTTTGCATCAGGTAGAGATATTCCGTTCCTCAAAGGGAAAACCAAATGTATTATTCTCTCTATTTAATTGGCATACAAGTTTTCAGAAGATATTTTAGTCTGATTTACAGCCCACTAAAGTTAATGGAAATATTAACTTCAATGACTGTTGAATTGTTAGATCAGGCCTTATTCTAAGGTCTGTTCCTCTCCCACTGATATCAAATGGGGTGTTGCCAGTGACTTCAAAGGGACCAGGAGGAGGCCTACTGTATCACAACAGAAACATCTACATAGGTAAATACAATGAATAGTCCTAACTTTAAGGAATGAACTAGTAAGTCAAGATGTCATTTTTCCAACTATTGTAGCCCACTGAACCTATAAATAATTTTTATATCTATATAGCTATACACTATATATATATGTATGTATATACATAGTACAATACAATAACTTAACACTGGGTAACTTCTAATGATAGATTTGCATTAATAATACGGGTCTATTTTTATGTAAATAGAATATTGTAGAGTATCTTCCAGTCTTTTTCAGGATTGTTAAATTGAGAAGAGCAATTGAATATTTGTCCTATTTTTATGTTGAAAAGTGAATGGACTGAAATGTTAAATGTGAATGTAAATTTCTTATTGCAACTTTTATACTGAGTGTTTGCACTATTATAATTTCTGGAATCTAATTAAAAATAAAGGAAAAAAATTTGCTTGAATAAACAGCTGTTTGGGATTGTTGTTTTGTTTTTGGCTTTTTTTTAAATCAAGTTGCATTCATTATTCTATACCAAGCTGCCTTTCAGAGGGTCCAACTACAGCTTCTCAGTTTTCAGGCTAAGAACTTGCATCTAGAAATCCTGCAATTTTACTTTCACAAGTGCTTTGAACTAAAGAACCTTATGGGAACAATTCAGCTCTCTTGTTGACTTTCTGCATTGACCACAGTGGAAGCCAGCCTGGGCCAAGTGCTCCATCCATTGTGCAAGCAGAGGAAAGTAAACATGTGCAAATACTGGCCAAATACTGGCCACATAGACCAGAAGACAGGGAGGGGACGCTCATCTCTCCCTTTCCACAAGCCAGAAATAATTGGCCAACTTGGGCCAAGTGTAGATCGTGTAGGCAGTTTATGTTGTGCAAGATACAGAACCAACCTAAGTGCAAAATTGCATAGGTTAACTTAAAATTTATTTGAAAACTGATAAAGTTTTATCAGGTAACATGTCTCTCAAGAGACTCTGTAAGCTTGGGCACAGTACCAAAGTAATTTGATTGTACCRCTTCCAAATCACAGCAGACTCCCATCTGGCCAGCTCAGAGCAAAAGCAGAGGCGCTCAGGTCCATCACGCCTGTCCATGCAGATATGCCCTGAGATAACTTGGAAATGCAGAGTCCCTTGTGATGGAAAACAGCCTGGGCTCAGATGCAAGGGTTTTTATTCCAAATGCTGGACTAAGGCTCCCCAGCTGTTTCTCTTGCAGGTTAGAGAGCAACAGTGTGAGTTGTACAGAATTATTGTGATGACAGTGAGTGTGATGGAACTGTTCTTGGTTTGCCCTTACACCAGTGAGAAGAAGTGTTTGAGGCCTTATGTAGCCATTTTTTGTTTTCTCCTTCCCCTCTGAAAGACGGCGTGCCTGATCTTCGTAAGTGTCAATCAGAATAGCTCCACTAAAGTCAAAAGGACATAAATAAACTGAAAATCTGGCTTTTATCTTTCATTGGACCTATTCTGCCACATTGGTATTTTAAGTTTTTCTCTTGATACTAAAATGTGCAACCCTCCCTGGGTTGTTTTGGGGGATTTTATGTGTATAAATACACACAGAGCTATATATACTTGTATATAAAATATGTACATACACACACATATGTTAATGAGATAGTGTACCTTCTGGATTTATGACCCAGGTCAGGTACTTGGAAACATTTTTCTGCCATGCCCCATTACACAGCTGAATCACTTCAGAGACATAATCACACAGTATGAGAATTTGTTTTGCTTAAAGAATGAGGTAGTATCAGCAGTGGGTGGTTTATATCCTCTGGTAACATTTTTGG
>JAYKAV010003028.1:240651-313296 GCA_035582835.1 Phoebastria nigripes | reverse complement strand
TGGTGTTCTTGTCCAAAAATGTTACCAGAGGATATTGTCGATTTGAAATAGGGGGAAGGGGAGAACGGAAAATGAGAACATTGTGTACATCGTCCAGGCATTATTGGTGCATTGCCATCGTATTTATGTCAAAGCCTTCCAGTTTTGCAGCGATTCCCTAGGGCATCGGGTCACCTAATGCACTGTTCCTGCTGGCAGAACATGATGTTCAATGGAAGGAAACAATTATACAGGTACCAGTCATGGACCATATTCTCGTTTGGGCTGTTCTGGTGGAAAAAAAGCCATCGCTGGAAAGTGAGCCATGTAGTGGAAATTGTCTGTGACAATTCTGGCTCTCATTAAACTCACTGAACTGTGGAGAGAGCATTTAAGGATGGGGATCTTGAGGTATAGCCAGGCTACTCAGGAGTCCTGATCTGATCCTAAACATCCAGTCCTGTGCAGATTATTTCTGCTATCAATTGCAGCAGTAGTTTGCATAGGTTTTCAGGCTCAAGTCTCAGAGAATAGAAACTGGCTTTTAATATTAGGTTAATATGAGCCTCCCAGGCTTATGCGGTCTCTATACTTATAACCAGATATTGGTCCACTATTACTAGATTTAGCCATAGCGAGCTAGTAATGAAGAAGTAGAAGGAACTAGTGATGAAGAAGTAGTCATGATTGTTATGAATGTTTACCTTTCCATTTACTAGGCATAGTCTGAAGATGCCAATGAGGGCTTTCACAGAGACAGTGTAACATACCAATTACTATACCACCACAGACGAAGCAGATGAGCTTCCCTATCACAAATGCTCTGCTTCACTAAGTTAGTGGGACTCCGATGACTTCATTAGCATTCCCTCATCTCAGACCACCTGGGGATTCGTCTGCACAATTCTAATACGACAAGAAAGAGCCATTGATACTCATCTGGCCTGACCTCCTGCACAGGACTACACTCAGTCTGGCCACGCTACTGCACTGCACAAACACAGCATTTTTTGTTTATTATTAGATGTAATAAAGTAAAGCAAATCCATCATTTTCTGGTCGCTGAGAGATTTGAAGTTAGACATTTATTTGGCATTGGCCAAACTGTGCTCATACTGTTGCCAAAGGTCATGAAAGCACCACCGACTGTTTTCCCCCAAACTCTATAGTTACTCTGTATGTTTATTGAACTTTGGCAATAATATTATGTGCTCCTCAGCAGCACTGCCAACATAATTAGAAAGGAGCAGTCATATCAGAAAACACACAGCAAGTTACTGAGGAAAGGTCCCAGTTGAATATTAACTCAGATTGACTTCTGGGGTGTAGAAACACGTAGAAAGTGTATAGGACACCGTCTAGTGAATAAACAACATGCAGATAGAACACATTGTGGTGCTCTGCTAAGACTGAAGTGGATAAGCATATAATGAAGAGGAGTCATTGACGTAATCACAAAGGCAGGTGGCACATTGATTTTATCAAGGTCAGTGACCTCTACTGCTATTAAAGTGTACCTAGTTTCTTACTACTGAGGTAATTAGACTTTTTGAAGTCAAGTATTGATCTGCCAGACCTTTGCATAAAAAAAGATACTTTTATCAATTTGGCATTCCCCACAATGGTTTTAGAGTGGCTACTTGTATATTATAACCTTGTTTAACCAAGAGAGGCAACAATTTTTAATGCCTTAAGGTTTTATAATTGATCTTAAGATAGTAGCATCTCTAAATAGGTACAGCCTAATCCTCCTCTCGCGTAGACACTAAGCACTGCATCTGAGGGCAGAGCTGGTCCATGCTGAGGGAGGATGTGGCACTGAACTTGCCTATAAAGGATAAAGGTGTGTTCCTTAAGGCTTTTGTTTACTCAGCCCTAACGTTACATTAAAGCAGAAAAAAATTTGGCTGTTAGAATACTACTTTCAATTCCCTGCAATTGGTGGACCTAGGTGAAAATTTTACAACACCAACATCTAAATTAAAAGCATTTCAGAATATTTGCAATGGTTCAGAGACAAAGAGCCAAGTCTCATTGTTCCTCAAACTCTCATTGAAATGAATCTTACGGACTGTGATTTAGACATTTAAATAAAGGTTTGACTTTCTGAGCAGCCATGAAACCCAGTTAGTATATCAAGATTGTGGTTTTGAGTGCGCAAAATCAGATTTGTTGTCCAGCTGGACAGATCCAGTCATAGCAGAGGTACACTACCCAAAATCTGTAGAAATATATAACCTGAAGCACACGTCATGACTCAGTGTATTGCTAGTACAGAGCCATTTTTTTTCTGATAGCTTATGAAACCCCCAAACCATCTGTCCAGGATTCCCTAAAGCCTTACTCTCAGGCTGCTTATGAGATGCTCCTATGACAGGGAGCATGGGAATTGCTCCTATGACATGGAGTGGGAATTATACCACACTTAGGTCTGTTCCTGGACACTGTAGCCAAAGACATTGACCTTGCCTCTGGCCAGAAAAAAGGTCATTGCCACACTGAAAAATGGGATATTCCAACAGTTGCAAAGGTACCACTTCCACACTACCGCCATAAATAATGCTGTATTTTTCTCCAGTGATCGTAACATCATAATTCAGCATAATTCTACCAACTATGAGGAAAGTCTTCCAAAAGGTGAAAGTCTCACCAAAAGGTGAAACTTCTTTAAAGTTGCTGGAGAGCAAGTTCATAAATGTACATAAGTGCTTTTCAGGCACTGAAAAGCTTGTTTAACAGACCACAAAGGATTCATATAGTCCTTGGTTTCTGAAGGTTTCAGCAAAGGTTTTGCTGGTGAAAGTGCTGGAAGGCATGTCCTCTGAGGAGCAGCTAACGACTTTGGGGTTGCCTAGTTTGGAGAGAAGGAGGCTGAGGGGCGACCTCACTGCTCTCTACAGCTTCCTGAGGAGGGGAAGTGGAGAGGGGGDTGCTGATCTCTTCTCCCTGGGATTCAGTGCGAGGGCAGGTGGGAATGGCTCAACGCTGTGTCCATCAGGGGAGGTTTAGACTGGACATTAGGAAGCATTTCATTATCAAGAGGGTAGTCAAACCCTGGAACAGGCTTCCTAGAGAGGTGGTTGATGCCCCAAGCCTGTCAGTGTTTAAGAGGCATTTGGACAATGCCCTTAATAACAACCTTTAACTTTTGGTCAGCCCTGAAGTGGTCAGGCAGTTGGACTCAATGATCATTGTAGGTCCCCTCCAACTGAAAAAAATATGCTATTCTACTCTGCTCTGTTCTGTTCTATTCTATTCTATTCTAAAGTGTCTTCAAAACACATATATAAAATGACTGTCCCCCTCTATCACAAATCTCAGGATTTTCAGTAGTGCCCAGGCATGTAATTCCTACTGAAATAAGTGGAAATAAAGTGCTAAGATGCTTTTGAAAGTTCCCACTGTGTTCCTCTGTGCAGCTTTATGTACCCAAAGAGGCTAAGTCCACAGGGAGTGTTGGACTGTTTCCATTTCAATGTCTGTGGCTGCCCAAGGAGCTTACAATTCACTGGGACAGAGGCTCTGCTCCTTTTGCACTCCCCACTGTACCATAATGCTGGAAAGACCGAGGAGGCACTACGGCTGCAAAGGTTAGCTCATGATGAGGCTCCCTGCTGGTTTCAGCCTTCATGTCAACAAATGAGATCTTCCACTCCTATTTTCACTGAGGAGTTCAGCCTGATCAGCAGTCTTAGAGCACTCCTGTTTGACTTGCCTATACACAAAACTTAGATACAGGAAGAATAGGTTATGGGAATTTGAATCAGATTTGCATTTTAATGGGGTTTCATCCATAAACAACTCATAATCTGGGCCTAAGTCTTCTAAACCATTTAGGAAATACAGTTTAATTTCCTTTCTTTTTTATTTTTTTCTTTGTCTTGCCCATTCCTTTAATCTTTCTTCTAATTTATTCTTTCCACATGGCTCTAAATTTAGGAAAGCATTTTCATCTTTGTGTCCCTCTCTTCATTTCTTCTTCTTCTTTTTACCCTCCTTTTACTCCCGACCACCATTTGTATTCTTCTTCTGGCTCTTCCTTCTTCCTTCCAACTCTCCAAACAAGGGTCATGCCACCATGGGTTGYCAGACAGAGTAGAGTGCTGAGCTCCACTTACTAGCTCCTACTGCCTATTACATACTTCTTTGTGGAATCACCCTCTGTACCAAAAAAACATCAGACTAGTTGCAAGAGCAGGGAGAAGGCCTGATACTGTTCTGCCCAGGAAAGACTGCACCTAGCTCCTAACTGCTTGGACACTTTTGCAAGATTTGTGACTCACAAACTAGAATTACATATCCAATTCAATACAATATGTTAAGGAAGCATATGAGCTAAGGGCTGGTTCAGCATTCAAGTTCCCTTCAGGAAAACTGTTTGGCAACGTCATCAGAGTGGGAAATGAAGAAACGAATAGAGCAGCAATTGAAGAAGCGTAGTCTCTCAGATTAGACCAGAACACCAAGGGAAAAAGGTGTCCCTTTATGTCCCTGTATGTATGTTATTCCTTGGTAAACTGAAAAATAATTTCAGTTTCATCCTCTGATGAGGCCTCCTCAAACTCCCATGTCTCTGAAGTGAATTYGTGCATTTGAACTGGAATGAAAGGGCTGAAATTTGAACAAAACACTGTGCTGTTTTTGTTTTCCCCACTTTTGCTGGTTTTGGAAGTAAAAATATTAAGAATTAATGTTTCCCACAAGGGAATGCAGTAAAAACATTTAAATCATTTCCTATGCGGGTTTTGTATTTTTGGAACAAATTTAGAAAGGGAGATGAAGTTATCTCCTAAAATGAGATCAACAAAAGAATCTTTCAAGCCATAAACATAAAGCAGTGGGAGGTTTGATATAATATATACGGAGGTGCATAATAATATTGCTAGAATTGTGTGTCATCTTGCATCACACAGCAAAAGAGAGGAAGGTGTGTAAACATAGACCAAACAGCTGGATCCAGACCTATGGAGTTATTGCTTCAAAATATCAGGTAGACAATGCTGAGGAGGAAGATGGCCATACCAAGGGATGTAATTTTAGTGAAGGAATGGTTCATAATGAATAGGTGTGAGCGCAGGACACAGTATGTTTCATTCTTTGAAAGATGCAAGGTGCCACTCATGCCAGAGCTTGGGTGTTTCATGTCCAGGCTACGGATACACCAAAGCCAAGGTAATATCATCACTGCAGCTGGTCTGCTGAGCTCCACATACTCACATTAATTTTGGACTCTTTTCTGTCTGATCTCTGCATAGTTATGTCCTTCCTCTTCTCTGTAACATCGTGCCACCACTTCATAAAAAGCTACATCTGTAAGACATAAGAGAAACCATGGATAACAGTGAGAACAACTTGCAAATCTCCTAATTTATATCTRGAGAACATTTGGCAAGGAACTAGAGGAAACGGCAAGTAACGGCTTTGCAGGAAAGGGGAAGGTTATTTTTCAAGAGGTTTGTAGGAAAAGGCCATGGAAGGTAGGCATAAAGATGATGCAGCTACAGACAGCACTGGTGGACTGTGAGATGCCACAAAAAGGATACACTAGAAAGTGAGGGCAAGCATGGCGAGGAGGGCAAAGCACAAGCTGGAAGCCAGGGCCAGGAGTTTTTGAAGGGGTCCAGTGAAATGATGTCAATTTTGCTCAGACCCACCAAAAAGCTCCTCGTGCGGGTTCATGCTGTGCAGCGTTGTTTGCATCACTGCCTTGCTGGGAGAGGCGATATTATGTCCCACTGACAGCAGGACAGTGCAAGCATTGCAACACTATGTCAAGACATCACTCTCCGCTCTGTGCTATATAAGGAACTGGCTTGCCAAGCTCTGCAAGGTACAGTATGGCTGACCTGGTGGGTTTGCTCACCAAGCCACAAGGCCACTAGTTTGAAAACTAACTACTAATATTCAAAATGAGGTAAGGGTTGGTCTAGCCTCTTCTATGTTTATAAAGGACTGAGAATTTTTTTTTTTTTTTTTTTTTTTTTTCCCCCCCCAAAAATTTTTAAAATTTTTTTTTTTTTTTTTTTTTTTTGCCCAGCCACAAATATCTCAAAATAGTTTTTGTTTAGTTTTCAAAATATTCCTGTAGGAACCTCCCCTGGGAGTTTAGGAAATAAATAGCTTATCCTGGACAGACTATTTATTTCCAGGATGTTTACTTGTGCAATCCATGTGATTGTAAAGTGCCTCCATTTCTCAAGCTCTCTTTCAGTTCCTTAGGGGCACATAATTTAAACCTAGCAACTTTCCCCRTATACTGACAGACTGTTATTCCTAAATATTGAACTGGTAGCTCCAATTCTCTATTCATAGTGCAATTACTAATGCGGCAAGAGAGGGTGGTTTATGATTAGGTTTGAAATGCCCAGACTCCCTGGAACCACAAGTTCAAATCCCGGCGAGATCAGCCCTTCACCCCTCTGTCTGCGCTAGATGCACTCTCCAACCTCAGGTCACCCGCATAAAGCCCTGAAATTAGATCTGTCTGATCAGCTTAGATTTTAAAGGTCCACAGGTCATGCTTTGTCACAGGGGGCTACCCCAATATTTGTGCACATGCTCCCTCATGCCTGTGCTTGCTCTGCAGTGCTGTGATAGCAGCTGTTTACTGCCACCCACCACAGAGCTGACTTGCAATTCAGCAGGGCTGGTGCAGTCCAGCTGCTTTTCTCTGTCAACAAAAATTACGGTCCTCCACCTGAACCATACCATTTCAGACCAATGCAATTCTCATCTAAGAGCTGATATTTTGAAACGACTTGCTTCAAGATAAAATGCTGCCATTTCCACAGTTGTTAGCTGCAAACACCGTGAAATTCAAACTGCAGTAGAATAATCTTCAGTTTATTCTCACTACCTATTTTCCTAAAAGAAGAGCTTTTTCATGGCAGATTTAACATTTGTTTTYTCATTTATATTTTGGGCAAGATAAGCAGTGAGAAAATATAATCAGGATGTGAACAGACATAGTCCATCAACATACATATGTCCATCAACATACATCCATCTTGTGACAGATCCTCAATGTGCCTTAAGCAGCCATGTGAAGCCAATTAACCACTAGATGTATTTTTGTGATTGAAATAGGCAGCAAGCAGCAGAGATTAAATAGCAATAAACAGCACATAGATATGTCAGCTAGCCCATTTTCCTATGATTAATTCATCCTAGATTTCTATTTAGCAGTTTATTCAGTTAGCAGCACAGCTGAAACTCCTAAAAAATGCTAAATGTGTGATTTAGGGAGTCTCTGCAGCAAAGGATGTTGGGAGGCTAGCAGGGCTATAAGAAGTGAAGTAGCAGCTGAAACCAGAACACCTGAGAAACAGAGGAAGATATCAGAAAGAACCTGGGAGGTCTGGTAAGGCTGTTTTCTTTTGTCAAAGTTGCTGCAAGATACATTCTCTAYGGTAGACTCTGACATTCTTAAATGGTTTATCTTTCTCTTTTGTTTTTAGACTTCTCCCCTCCTTTATCTATAATGGTGTTGTTAAAACAACTGAGCAGAAGAAGTTTGTTGTTTGTATATATGTATCTATAAAGCACAAAAAAGTGTGAAAGAAAAAAAAAAACATTCTGTTGTTTTTCTCAGAAGCTTTGGTTGAAAACATTCTTTAAAAACTAACTTTAAATAAAAAATATCTTTTAATTGACCATCTAAACTTTAATGAGTAAGATGAAGGCATCAAAATTTATAGCTGAGGATGGACTTGGGGGGGGGGGGGTGTTGCAAACTCCTTCTTATACCCTCTCTAAGTTTAATCATGCAAGCTTACTGCCAGTAAGCTTCTATGATAAAGACTAAGGGAAGTCAATCTGGCTGAACAGGAAAGGAAAAAGTGTCTGTTGGCTGAGTGCTGCTTATAATTGTCACACAAGCTAGCACTGCTAAGGAGTGAGAGGAGAAATGGGTATCCAATAAAAGTGCTAATGGGGTTTTCTTCCCCGCACACCCCTTATATTGAAGAGTCAGGCTTTACCTCCTGCCTCTTGTTCTTTAGAAACACAAAGTGGATGTGAAATGCTGCTAAACTTAGACCCTACACAGGTGCAAAACATTGACAAGGAGTGGAGAATTGATGCCTTTTACTTCAGTAAACATATCTCCCTGTCCTCCTGTGCCCCCCAGCCCCCACCAAGGCCTTTGATCTATAGGGCTTAGAATATGGGCACTTAAAACATATTGCCCCCTTGATGAGCTTCATGCAATCAACCTGGTGAAATACCTGAACTGCCTCATGAAAGCAAAGAGTTCAACAGTTACTAGAAGTACTTAACTGCTCATCTAATTAAGATATTTATCTTAAATATATCTTAAACTGGATATATTTATCTTGGGCTTCTCCATGTGTAAGAAGTCAAGTTCCTTTTTGTTGGGGGTTGRCAAATGTGTAGGGGAAATGCTACTAACAAAAACAACCCTGCCATTGTTGTAAATTCAGTTGAAAACAGACTTGCACAGGACATAGTTGTTCTAGGATCAGCAGAAGAAGTAAGCAGGAGGGAATGAGAGGTTTGTGAGCCAYCTTTTAAGAAAATAAGAGAAACAAAATGGCAAATGGAGTAAGAGATGCTTGCCTGARCCCAGAACTTCTCTGCACATCTCTCTAGAGCACTTGAATTTTTGCTGCACTATGGTAATCCCTCTGGCATGTAACAGTTTTCATCTACCTACCCAGTGTTAGCAGCTGCAACCCCAGAAGTACATCATTCATATACTTTGAAGGAGAGAACACTGTCTTAATGATGTTGCAGTTAATGAGATACCTTAAAAAAAATTCTAGTATATGTGGAGCTCCATGTGCAGAGGGCTGGGACAGGAGTAAGTGTTGTATGTATGACAAGCTGTCTTCTAACGTTCTGTTTTCAACATGGCTCTTCCAAACCCTTGAAGAACACTGATCTATACAAAGGATAAATTCCATGTAAAGACAGAACGCAGACATGAAAATAAGAACACCTTGGATTTGTTTCTGCAGCAGCTGAACACCTTAGATGGCATCTCTCGCTAAGTGAGCAATGACACAATTTTCTCTTCTTGTTTTCTTAAGGCAATAAACCTGACTTCAGGATGTCRGAGGAAGAAGATTCTTTTCTAAATGTTAAAAGATCTCTGAAAAAGAGAATGGTGAAACACAGCACTCCAGTGGACTCAATGCTTTCAAGAACAATGCCATCTCTTACAGATCTGACAAATCAGTCAATCAAGGACCAAGATGCCAGTAAGAGAGTTCATGGATCACCAGTGCCAAAATCAAATCTAAGTAGATCATTAGCTCAAGTATCATTAGTAGGTGTTGAAGCATACATCCCTCATATGTCCCCAAAAAGGCTTTCAACAGTGTTTGACTCGCAAGAATTAAACAAAGAGATAAGCCAAAGCTCTCGGGTTGTATTTTCTAGAAGAAGGCTTTCCACAGTGTTGGCCTCTGATGAATCAAATGAAGAGCCAAGTGACAAGGTTGTCCCAAATGTGGAAACTCAAGCTCCCACCAAAGTATCTGAGGAGGCTGCAGTAACTCCCAAGAGTGGACCTTCATGGCTTGTTACTGGAATACCAGGGATAAAAGATGTCCCGATAGTAAAAACCAGAAAGAAGAAAATTGATAAAGCTCTTGTGGTAATTCTTTCCCTTAGTTATGAAATAGCAAAGCTATACAATTTCTTACCAATGCTGAATATATACAAATCTTTCTAGTAATATGGGAATATTTTAGTTATGGAACATCTCCACAACTTTACCAGTGAGAACATATATTTATGAATTGGATCATAACCTGCTAGACTCTGTGGTATCATTCCTAGTCGCAGACTGGATGGGATGCAGTCTTCCAAACCAGTACTTCAGCTTGTGAACCTGCAACTAGTCAGTTGTGTACACCAGTGCAAAAGTACATTTTTTTTTTTAAATATAGCTTTCTTTAGGAGAAACTTGAGAATTTAAATCACTGATTTCTTCCCATTCTTAAGTTTCTTAATGTTGGCAAGTTAACTAAAACTGGAGAAACAAATAACCTACTTCTTTCCTTGTTTAATCCAAATCGTAGTGCTTTATAAAAAGAATGCCAGTCATTGCAAATGGGGTCTTGTGTTCAGTCGTTCAGTTAGTGTAGGGTTTCCTGAGGAAAGCTTAGGTTAATACACCTTATGCAGGTCTTTATTTTTCTGTTCTGTGGAGCATGCGAACTCAATTTCCTAGAACTCTGATTATTGCAAGGGCCCTATGGAAAGCCCATAGAGAGGACAGGGAGGCAGCAGAGTTAGACTCTGAAGGCTGTCGTGTCGGTGTGAAGCCATCAAATTCTGTTCTGGGTTGGTTCTTCCCCTGTACCATATTCACGGATGTGTTGGAAACTTAGGAAAACTTGCCCACTCTGAGAGTAAAGGCTTCTTAGCTTAAAACAAATGGAAAACTTCAGCCAAAATCCAGCTGGGTTCATAATGCCTTTGTGTATGTTGTTTGTTTGGCTTTTTTTTTAAAGCAGGTGACAGCTGAATGGATTAGGTTGACTAAATAATATTTTCTTTTCTATAACAGAGAAAGAAAGAAAGAGAATGGGTGCTTCGTCAACTTAAAAACATTGAGGAAGCAACTGAACATGAACTGACAATTGAAGAAGCTTGATTGAACTACCTATGGAATTAGTGCTATCCCACCCTTCTTGTGGGAATAGCTGGTTCCAATAAACACACCTAACTATAGYGCCTGTTAGACTTCCTCTTTCCTTCCAAAATGTTAGTTCTTTGTTTGTTTCGTGATTCTTTTTGTCTCTTTAAATCTAGGAGGAGTTGGGTACAAATTAAGAAGTGCCTCTACATGAGAGCCAATGTTAATTTATAATGGCCGAAGGCCTGGAATAAAGAAGGGAGGGAGAACTTTGTGTAAGAATCATTCTTCATCCTGCTACAGCTCTTCCTGACCATACTCTTTTGTTTAGCGTTCAAATCTTCTACGGTTGCTGATATTCCTTAAGTGACAAAGTCCTAGTGGCCACATAGAGTGCAATCCTGGTTAGCCAAAGGAGAATCTCCTCATCTAAAGAGTAATCAAAACTGATGCAATCAGGAATGTTTTTGCTGCTAGCTGGGGAGATGAGGAAATAGTGAGAGGCACCAAGGAGGGAGGCCAGCTTCTAGAGATTACTAATTAATGACAGTTTGTTTTGAAGTTTTGGTTCAAAATGAGTTTGCCCCAGATTGTAAATGTACCTCACTGTCACATTGGATGTCCTTAATGCTCAGCTGTGTGCTTTGAGGGGGTATGGGTTTTCTGTTTTTCTCTGGAGCTGCTGCATGGGGGGGAAGACAAGTGTCTCCCTGACAGCTGTATTGGCAAAATGGCAATTTAGCTCACAGCAGCTCTTTCTGAAGCACTAGTAAAGTGATGCAAAAAGCATAATACTCATGTCAGTTCCTACTGCTGTCTGTTACTTAATCTTTAGGCAGAGTTTAACAGTTCTAAGTGAYCTATGGGGCATCAGCAGCAGGGACCCCAAACAGATTTACCATGTGCACATACATATCCCTGCACTTGTGTGGCTCTAGCACATGGACTTTTCTGGCTATACTGGTTTTGCAGCCTGTCCCAGGCACTACCTAATTACCCCAAAGGGGAGAGGTCCTGTTTGAAAGAAGCTGCAAATTAAGGATGGAGGCAAGGGAGGCTTTTGCATTTCCTTCTCACACACTGAAACTTGTAATATCTCATGTCCAAGRTGGCAGAGAAGCAGAAGCATGGCCCAAGCCAATATTATGAGACAGGCTAACCAATAGCAGCTGTGTTATGCTCAAAAATGCAGGAGTGGAGTTGTGGTTTTACAACCTCTCTCAGGATTTAAAAGGAATTGGGATGTTTTTGCTAATGATTCCTGAAGTGAAACTCTTCAGAGTTTCTCAGGAGAACAGCCTTGTCCTCAGACCTGGCTTTCTGTGGTAGCCAGGCAGTGGGGCAATGTTGCCCCTCAGGTCACCAGCCAAGGCATGTTCACTTGGTTTGATGTTTAGTTAATGTTCTGGTATTTGTTTGTGTGTGTTACCCAGGCTGCTTGTCTGGCCTCCACAGGTTCCTCTGGCAACCAGGGAGCTCCTGGCTGATGTAGATCCCAAGCTGCTTTTGAGATAAAATAGGCATGGTTGCAGATGTGCTGCTATTCCCCTTGAGCTTGCAGGCATTTCACAGCATCTATGATTTGTGCCAGGGGCTGAACTAAGATCAGGCAAGTGCAAGGTTAGTGTAAAACCCTCCTCTACCCCTGGGACAAGCACAGATTAGTCTGACCACATGACCCAATGCTTAATCCAAATGACCCAGTTCTGCTTCTTGTTTATTTGTACCTTCCCAGACAGCCAGTTCCACTTGTTCCTTCTGCAGGCTTCTCATCCTGGTCTCAGAAAGTCTTGATACTGCTTCTGTTTTTCTCTCTCCCAATCACCTCTTGAAGTCACTCTTGGCTCCTGCTGAGCCCATCCAGTTCCTTGGTCTTCAAATGTCTCCATCTAATGTCTTCTCCAATCTGGCCTCTAGTGGCTTCCTTCCTTACAAGACACAAAAGTCTTCTGTCTTCCATGCTTGCTCTTCACTGCTGGATTCCTTGCCCATCTGATACCTGATGTCAGTTTTCTGCCAAAACTCAGACTCAGCTGTCATACCCCTAAGTGCCTTTGTCTCTCTATGGGTTGACCCCCTCCATGATGCTAAGCCAAGTGGAAAGGTCATTAAAGGCCAATTGGACCAAGTTCCAGCCCTTAGCAGGCCAGGGATGTAGTTGCTGGGAAAGTCCTTCTCAGGCTGTGCTTCGGGCTACATCAAAAGCAAGAGGAATCCAGGGAATATGGCTGCTTAACATCTAAGAAGTCTTTGGGTTTGTGCCAACTGCAAGGCAAAACTTTCTAAGATTCAGAACACAGTAAATGCTGGGAAATTTTTCCAGAAAACAAGGCTGCTGCCCTGCCAAATTCATGGAACTAGATGGTGCCAACAAAATCCCAGAGACTTTCCTCAGTGGAGGGAAACAAATTGCCCAGAGTGGTAACACAGAACTGACTTTGACTGGGTCTTTGCAAGTCCTGAAGCTGTATCAGGCAGACAGATGCAAAAAACTAAGGGCTTTCAGGATTTTGGAAACCACTTCTATTTCCTCTCTTTGGAATGTTTAAAAAGAAATACAAAAGACTGTATAGCATTTGTCTCGCAGTAATTTAGGTCCTCATGAATTTGCAAAAGTCACAATATTGCTCTGATAGCCTTTCATGAGAAAATATTAATAGAATCAGTTGGTGCTTCAGGGGTTTTCTGAAATGTGTCTGATATTCTACATCAACAGTATTATTGTTAATTATAGGTTAGAATACCAAGGGACTTCAACCAGACCTATATAGTACTAAACTACACGTTATCCCCTAGTGAATGATGTTCCCAAAGAAAGGTTTGTCACTAATTTTTAAAAGCCAGGGTGTTAGGGAATATGAAACTACATATATCAAACTACACATACAAAAACTATGCTGCTATTATTGCATTTCATATATAAGTATATCCATTGGGGCAAAATTAAAAAAAACACTAGTATTTCTTTTGTTAACAAAGTTTGCACTTTCATTTGTTTCTCCAGTAGACTCCCAAGTCTACTGGAGTTTAATATTTAAGTTTAATGATACAGCTAGTTTTCTGTTCTAGTATACACATATACTTTGAAAAGAACAGGCTTTGAGAAAGGCACTAGTAGTATGCAGTTTCAATGTTGTTTAATGTTCATCCTCTAGTGGCAACAATGGCGAATTACTGTTTGGTTAGCAACTCTCTTCATGTGCAAAGTTCCTTTATGCATATTTATACTGCAATATCACCACAGTGTAAAAAAAAAAAAAAAAACACCTTACAGGAAACCATAGATTGCAACACCTTGAAAAAATAGGCCTCTCTAATTATTAGTGACCTTAAGTATGGATTGCAGGTGCTGAGGCTGGAAAAGATTAGGGACTACAGACACCAGATTCTTATGAGAAGATAACCCCCAAGGCATCATGTTTTGTAAAATAAAAAGCCCTTTTTCTGCATGGATGAATGTGAATCAGAGTTGCAACAGGTTCTTGAGCCTTGCTCTTGTCCTGGCTTTCAAATGCAACACTGAACATGTTTGTAAGTTCAGAACAGCCTTCCCACTGAGKGTGCTCTTTTAGGGCAGTATTTTTCCTTTAGGAGCTAAGCTATGACCTTGACCTAGGGAACTGTTTTCAGTACACTTGTCTCTGAACGGATATTACACAATCTACCTGCTGATGGTGACTAAGCATGATGTTGGATGGAGAAGAACAAAAACACTACCAAGAACAGAGGGAAGAGACAGAAATGTCTTCACCCTGGATTTATGAGCTCAGCCTTGTTCCCACTGAAGCAATGGTAACACTCCTGTTGACAGAGCTGGGAGYGCTCTGCCCAGCTGCAGTGCTTCTGTAGGAGGCCAGATTGAAGAGAAAAATGTTTAGCACGCATATTTAACATATTTCAGATCGAAATAACAGAGAACTGGTAACTAAGTTACTTCTTTGCTGATCATAGCTGAACAATTTTAGGATAACTAGGAAAAGCGGAAAACTTAAATAAAAACAGATTTTTTTTTTTTTCTCTAAATCACAATGTAGTTACATTCCTGCTACGGACAAAACCCTGAGTAATAAATTGCACAGCAGTGCCGCTGACCTGTACTCCGGTGTATTTTGTTCTATAAGACATACAAGCACAAAAGTCTCTCTTAGCTCCATCCGTCGTTGCCGTCCACAATGCCTATTAAAACAGCTCACTCCTCAACACTTCTGACTTACTAGAACAAAATGAACAAACATACTGAAGTTTTGACTGAGCCTAGCAGCACCTAGAAAAGTTGGACCAGTTGAAGCTATTGGGTAACATTTTCAAATGTTATTAAAAACTAGACCCAAGCACAGATCCTAGGACCCCACCTAGGATGCAGGCGTCCCCCAGAAAAGCTCAGATCTGCTGCTCAGTCCTTGTACTGCTGTGTAGGTACCTAAAGCCCCTAGACAATGAAATCTTGTTTGATAGTGCAGTCAGTCCTGGTGGGCATGCAAATCCCGCAGAGCTTGACAGCAGCTCCTGGTTGCCAGCCTCCTGGGTCTGCCCATGCACGTGATCTCACAGTACTTTACATCAGTCCCACCCCTCCATCCTGAAATGGGACGTGTGCGCAGGAGATGTGTAGCAGACACCTGTCAGACAGGAGGTATATCTGCCTTTAGTTTCAGCAGCCCACAGGATAAAACTCCGGGAAGTAAGAGACCGCATTTCAAATCCCCTTCTCATCTGAAATAGGACCTTTAAACCAAGTGTCCTAGGTCACAAGGTAGTAATCACCATCTCCAGACTTACTGTGGAGTCAGGGCTTTTAAGTGTTACCTGTCAAAGTTGTTCTACTTTGCCTAMGTATTCATTAAAAAAGAAGATTGAACTTCCATCATAGGTCAGTGACTCACTGTCTTGCATCTGTGGTATTTTATTTCTTTGGGGTTTTGTGGGTTTTTTTCTGTTTTAATTCATTTTTATTGAAGAAATGGAAAGAAGAAGGGGGAAAAACATCCTTCATTACTCTCAGGGAGCGGAAAAAAAAAATTCTGCTTCTGCTTTCAGTTCTTCATGTCATTGCAGGTTTGTCCCCTGTAGTGACCCTCTTCTACTGGCAGATACCGTAAGCCTCCTAAAGCTTACATCTTGCATCTTCTCCTAAAGAGGAGATGCCAGCAATGAAAGGAGAAAAGAAATCTCTCATACATCTAGGATAGGAAAAAAAGGTGCTCTTCCTAGAAATGGAATAATCCAACATTCTAGTATGGAAAGGTGATGTGAATTCAGATATAGGAATGCAAGTATGGGCAGCACTGCTGACAAATTTACTGGGAGAGGAACTGGATCCAAAAAAGCACTTACAAGATGCCTAGGTAAAATGGGATTCAAAGAATACTTCCCAGCCAAGAGAGCACCAAGCAATTTATTGAATCATACAGCATACAATTAAATCAAATTGGTGCTGCGTGAGAGTATTCATACAAAGGAGATGGGTGCTTTAGCACTTGTTGCTCCTCTCTAAGAAAAAAAAACACACAAAAACCAAAAACCTGCACAAA
The DNA here is from genome assembly GCA_035582835.1 of Phoebastria nigripes. NCBI lineage: Eukaryota > Metazoa > Chordata > Aves > Procellariiformes > Diomedeidae > Phoebastria > Phoebastria nigripes. The sequence goes on along the minus strand of JAYKAV010003028.1, from coordinate 297,180 downwards.
CCATAGCTCAACAACAGCAACAGGCTTTGCAACCATGGGAGGGAAGCCATTACAATTAGACAGAAGGCTCACAATTGCAATTGAAAACTTTTAATTACAATACATATGCTAATGTGGATAGGTGTTATAATTGTAACTGTGCTAGAGGGAAGAAAGAGGGGGTGGAACTGGGATGGTGGAGAAAGAAGTGCTGTTTGGCATCCTGAATGCCCCTGACTAGCTGAGAAAAAGTCCACTGAGACCGTAGGATTGGAAATTATACTACAAAGATTATGATGCAAGCATACAAATCAATAGTGTATCCTGACCTTGACTAGTATATTCAGTAGCAGGTGGGTTTTTTTGGCCACAACTGGGTGATGATAAAGATTGATTAAAGAAAACAAAACACAGAGCAAAGCCCTTACATGAGACCAGCAAAATGAAAAGACTGTGATGACTACAATTGGAGAAGAGATGAATAAGGCGAGCAAAAACACAGTAGCAGACCCACGACACCTAAAGGGTCAGTTGGCCATTCCAGTTTCTCAGAATGCAAAATCAGTGGAGTTAAAGGAAAACAAGACTTGAACTGATTATTTTAAAAGGCGTATTTTTTTTGCATATACTTAATAAGTCTGCAGAACATGTTTTCACTAGATAGATATCTTTGAGACTGAGAAAATTATCAAATCAGAGGCGGGGAAAAAGTGCTATATATGAAAATGTAGAAAATTACATTAAAAAGAAGGTGGTGTTGGGGGCGTTGTTTATTTTTGTCATGTTGACCATGCCGTGGTCAACCAGCCACTGATCGTAATAACAACAGCAACAACAAAAATAAAATTAAAGTCTTACTTTAATAGTTACACATATAAGCATTTCTACAACAGCTCGATTAATCAGATTTCACAAGAGAAAATCTTTTGAGACATCTAATAATTCTTCTCTGTGTCTGTCTTAGTTTTTACAACTGACCCATCATCACCAAGCTGTGGGTCACTAGAAGTTTTATTCTTTTCCATGTGGCTTTGATACAGAAGGCAAAATTGCAGTGATTTACTGATTGCAGTCAAATTCCTGTTTGCAAAGAGAGGCACTCTGCTTTCATCTGTAACGAAGTGCCTTGACAATCTAATATTGGCTTTTTGCTTTGTTTCATTATACATTAATTATATTGATTTTTTTTTTTAATCCAGTAACCCTGTGTGATCTCTGTGTTTGATGGCAGAGATTATTTATACAGTAGGTCAGGCAAATATTCGTGTGACATTCAATCTTATCTCCACTGTGATTTTGATATAATAACAGGTTGGATTAACCCTTTCACGTCTCTATTTGCAAAATGTGCTCTCCTTCAAGGAGCCTTAAAACTGCTGACAAGTAGAGTTAGCAGCTTCAGTTTTCTCTAAAACGCTTGCTGAGGTGTATTTGCCCAAGAGTAGGTGCCACACAGGGTGATCTGCCTGAACGAGGGTGTTGTGTCTCACAGTTACTTTGTCTTCATGCTGTTCTCCTACCTCTTCCCCCAGAAAGCAAGCCCTGACCCCTTCACACCAAAAGGTTCAGGGGTCCCAAGCAGAGGCCAGCACCTCTGAGCATCTTTGTTCCTCTGGACAGCGTGAATTTGCCTATACCTCACTGTGGATCCCCTGCAAAGAGTTTGAAATAGTAAATACATGTAGATTAAGGCTGCAGTGAGCATCAAAAGCTTTCACACTTGATAACTATCAGACACTAATTCAACGGTGGTGATGTTTGAATAGCTCAGGCAACCCCAAATCCCAGCAGCAGCTCACCTGGTTTCAGTTCTCCATGCAAGCCCCAAGCTCTCTAGAACTGACTGAAGTCCCAGAGTCCTGTCTCTCGTCCTCTGGGGAAACAGTAGAGGCTCTGAAACCTGGAAAAAAGTACTCTTGGTATTACTAGCAACAATATTATAGTAATAATTAATAGCAATGATACTGGTGAAATCAGAAATGCCCCAGGACAAAAGGCAGGGATAGATTTCTTGACAAAAGCAGCTGGGCAAACTGTTTTATTTTTGTAAGAACCAGTGCAGAAGTGAATAACCTAAATGTGGAAAACAATTGTAAAGGATCCAGCAAAATGTGCCCTCCTGTTTTAACAGCATATCATTTTGCTGTCAGTAACAGGCCTCTTGTTCTCTTGGTGAGAATTTCAGGCTGCTGTCTTCTGCTCTGCCTGCAGTCCAGCCCCTGTTCCTGCAGCAGGCACAGTTCAGCCATGTTCGTCTCCCAGTCTTGGCTTCCCACTTCATAGGAAGGATAACCAGAGAAAATGGACCTCTTGACTTACTGTGGTCTGGGTCCTATGACTTATTCCTATTTTTATTAGCATTTTTTAAAGGATAAAAAGATGAAAGAATGGCATTTTAATTCTAGTACTACCAGCCACAGATACTCATGGAGAAGAAAAGCCTCCATAAAGCCTCCGAAGAAGAGAGCAGGAATTTGAAACATCAGGGGCTCCTCCATTTTTGGGTTAGCAGTAAGCTCCTTTAAAAATCCAGCCTCTCTACTGTGAAAGAGAATATCCACTGTTGCATTTGATGAGGTATAAACCAATATAAATGAATTATTGTTGGCTGTTGTCCCATGGACACTTTTCTCCTAAGTTGTGTAACTGGCTGTGACTATGATGCCCCTGGTCTGGGGCTGGATCTCACTTTTTCTCCATCAGTACTGTCTACTTTTCTCCCTACTGCATGTGGAAAGGCTTGTTACTGGAAAGCCATGTATTAGTTTGGGGAGGAAAGGGCAGTTTCATGTGCATCCTGGCATTTAACCCATGTGACAGACCCAGACATTAAAGTAAGCAGTAGTCTTCTGTTACTGTCTCAAACTGTCCTTCACATGAGATGCCTTAATACGTATTTGAAAGCCCTATTATATTTAAAATGCTTTTAGAGTAAATCTCTGGGGAATTTACTTTTTCCTTTATCAGCATAAGATAGCAACCACTTAAGAAAGTAAACCTAACAGTGGTGAAGGCTGGAGACTCATGTCATCAGTGCCTACAGCCCTCAGGGACTGCAGTAAAGGGCACATTACCTGGTTGGTGGTGCTCTTTTCTGTTACTGGGCCCCGAGAGACACAGTGGCTGAAGAATACAAAGAGATTTAAACAGCTGATGCTAGTTTAGGTGCCTGGAGCCAGTGCTAAAGGGTTCATTTACATTTTTCAAAGTCGCTGCTAAGCTATAGCTCACTCTGGTAGGCACTGAAAAGCCTTCGTTTCCATGGCCGGTCGCAGGGAATACCCCTACCTGGGGTTAGTAATGATGATTACAGCAGAATGGGTGAAGCAGAAGTTTTTTTATATTAACTCTCCACACAGGAACTGACACTCTGCAGCATGCTTTCAGCTTTACCTCTTGTCAAAGTGTTTCTGGATTATTTCTCCAGCTAGGCAAACTTGCACTTGTGCCATCACTGCATGCAGCAGCTGGCCCATGGTAGGATGACTAAAGGAGGACTTTAACCTGTCTTGCCAGAAGAGCTCAATAGTTCTTAGAAAGTAATTATCATCTGGCTGGTCTATGCACGCACAACATTGTGAACAAGGTGTTTTACTCAGTGCCCAAACACTTTGGGTGTCACCAAGGAAATAAATTACTTTTTTCCTCTCTTTTTTTGAACCTGATGATCCATGATTTGATGCAGAAAGTCCATAGGCTTCCCTAGCTAGACTTGCCATGAGACAGCCTCTCACTTCTCTTCTCTTACTAGAGTTTCTGCAGTTTTAGGTATTTCTAAAATATTTTCCACATTCTAGCAAAATTAATTGTTGGGGGGAAAAAATAGCAAACGTCAGTCTGCTTAAGTTAGAGAATATTAGTGCAACATAAACTTGGAACACCTCATTATCTGCATCCAGAATCTAATTCTAAAAGTCATACTTACCCAACCAGAATAGAAAAATAATACCAAATGGCATATATGTCATTGCCACAAAGTGACAGCAAACAATCAATAAATGCTTGAATCAAATTATTCATCAATAACCTAAGCACTGTCAATTACTTGGATAAAAAATTCCTAATAATCCATAGAACTGAAATAAAGCATTTTTGATAGGGGATAAATGACAGAGAAGGCACTAGGTTTTTTGTATTTCTATCATAGCTGTTTCTCTTCATATGTTTGATGCCATATATATGTGTGTGTGTGTGTGTGTGTGTGTGTATCACATAGTAATTTTGGATATTAAGCTTACAATTCAGGATTAGTTTCCTACCTAAAGAAAAATAATGAAGATATTCCCCTGGTTGTTTGGGGTTTTTTTAAACATATCCAGAGAAGCAGTCCCAGTAGGAAATTATTTGGCAAGTCACTTGAATTTTTGGTGATTGGAGGATAAAGATCACTTGTACACAAACTTATATAAAACTTTATGTTCTATGAGTCACTCCATGTGGCTTTAAAGAAAAAAAAAAAATCCCAAACTTTATTTAACATGCAAAATGAGGTCATTGGCTAAGAATTACAGAGAAACCAATGGGAAAAGTCTTGTAGAAAAGTAACCCTTGCCTAGGATTCATGTGGTGTCTTTTGACAAGTGGTTCAAATTAGGGGACGACAGTTGGAACACCTAAAAATTACCGGCAAAAGTCTTCAGTAAACACAACTTTACATCATGGATGTTTTTAACCTCCTGACTCTTATCTGTTTGTGTTCTTTAAAGCAATGTCAGGGTCAGAGATGGAGATTGGTAGATGAGTTGTAGTATTACATCAAACAGAGCCTACATAAACATATACACTACTTTCACTTCATTGATGTCCCATGGCCTATACAAAAGTATTGCCTTGTTGATTGATACTGCCCTAAGTTATCATAACCTGTTCTAATGTATGCTCATTACATTTATATAAATGAAATATGAAGGAACTGATTTTTATGGGTCTACCTTTTGTGCAGAAGAACATCTGCTCACAAAGTCTGCCTTAGCAGAGTTTTAGGTTTCCTCAGTTTGATTGTACAAAAGACAGCAAGGGAAAATAGGCTGGGCCATCATTTAGAGTTGACCTGCAATCATAAAGGAAACAAAACAAAAACACCTTCAAAATGTTTTATAATCTATGGGGGTTTTTTGTTTATCTTTTGTTTATCTTACTGGGTAAACTGAAAAAATCTGGCTTCTAAAAGGCTGCCAGTTGTTAGGAATGCCTGGGCAGTTCAGATGCTGCCAGCTGCTCCACAGCAAGGAAAAATATGCCAAAGACCTGAAAACATGATGGTGCTTTGGAAGAATGAGGTTCTTCTGAAACTAATGGAAGTTTTGTGACGTAGGCCTGTACGTCAGACAAGGACTCTGTTCTTGCATTAAATGTCTTTCTTTATCTAGTTACTTAAAAATGATGGTGATGAGTTAAAAAATCCTTTTTAAAAACATTTCACGTGTATCATTAAAAGCTAYTTCCTCTCAGTTCACGTCCTTTTTTTTTAAAGACAGAAAAACCGCAGGCAGGATGGCCGCAGTCACTGTGGAGTACAGTCATTTCAGGGGCAAGTAGCTTACGTTAAGCAGTCAGTAGTAGAATGATCCTCAATTCTGTTCATACAAAGCTATCTAACACAGAAGAGAGACATACATAGATAAGTGAATGAATACATGCATACACATATACAAATGCATATGAGCTCTTTGGGTCTTTGTCGTTTTACAACTGGGTCTACTTTTCATTGGTAATTTTTTTTCATGTTTTTTCATGAAAGGGTCTTTGTTTTGCACTGTTTTTCTTTTTGAGGGAGGAAAGAAGACATATTTCTGTATATTTTTCACTTCACATTGAATGGTAAGAGAATTGTGATTTTCTAAGACAGATGCACAAGAAAAAATTAGAAATGAAAGGGGGAAAAGAGCATTAGAACTTGAAAAGTCTAATTGCCATGTAAAAATTGTCATGCCCTAGGTTTTCAGCCAAAATTTGCTCCTAGTCAGACATGTGAAGTCCACAGAATTCTTTTAAAATCTGTAAAATTAGTTTTGTTTAAAATGCTTTAAAATGCTAGTGAGTTTTAAGGGCTGCCATCTTTTGTGTATCCAGATAGAGATCCCTAAAACAACCTGAATTTAAAAAAAAAAAAAAAAAAGATTAGATGAAGTAGTTAAGTGAAAACGTCTCAAGTTGTAAAAGTCTGTAACCAATAAGAATACTTTTATGAACTGAGTTATGAATATAGGGGGGTTAAAAATGCACTACATTATACATAAAAACTTTGGCATCAATACCAGAAAAAGAAGAGTGAATAATAGAACGTTAAACAATGATCTGCAGTTCTGCTTCAACTTTCTTTCACACAAATGACGTATTTACAGAAGTGGAGAACTAAATGCAAAAAAACCCAAAGAAACAAAAATCATGCTACATTAGATGACTTGACAGTGGAATTTGCTATTTCAAGCTCAGTACATACTGCAAATACCAGGATAAAATAATCTGTTCAGCACACTGAAATTTGAATACTTTTGCTTTTATTGTAGTAACAACTGTTGCATGCAAAGGAGAAAAAGAAAGATTTTTTTTTTCTTTTCCCCCGCCCCCCAGGTGATAGATGAGGAGATGGAGAGGGTAACAGGACTGAGAGAAAAGCAGATATCTCATTTATTTCTGGACTGTTTGACAAACAGTGCATGTTTTGAGGACTGATATTCCTCTCACCCCAGCAGCAGTAGCAAAACTGAGCCCAGACACGGGAGATCCCTCCAGCTTCGGCTGCGCAGCCCCTCCCGGAGGTTAATGCAAGGACTCCTACGTGCATGTGTGCAGTGATTACAGGATCCTGATGGCTTTATTACCCTTGGGGCCTCCTCTTTGGTATGTCAGTGTCCTCCTAACCTGCAGCCACATGACGAAAATTAAACAAGGGTTTGTTGCATTTGTTGCTGTGGAAATATGAAGTCAGTTGCTTCAGTTTCAATGGGATTTCCCYCCYCCTCTTCCCCCCCCCCCCCCCCCCCTTTTTTTAAACATTTACATTTTTATCAAATGTCAAGAACAGGAGACAGGAGACATTCGTGACAGGCAAAAGGGGAGGGGATACCCCCCACTCATCCATTCCCCTCTGCCCGTTTCCCCTCCACCCCCGCCGCATTTTTCCTTGTTAACTGTGCTAGGGCAGAGAGGTGGGGGTGAGGGAATAAAAGCATTCCTGCATGTCTGGAGGAAAGAAAAAAGATAAAGGGGGAAAGTGAAAGGGGAGGGGAAGAGTGGTCAGGGACTTGAACCGCCAGTGAAATGATGCTTCTCCAGCCCTCCTGTTCAGATAATAGTTAACTCGGGGTTAAAGATTAATAGCCAGGCAAAGCACTGTATAAATGGCCCGGGCGAGCTGAATGTATGTAAACTGCCTCCTGCTCCTCAGCCTGCTGAGCTACCCTCTCTGTGGTCCCTCCTCATCAGCGACATGAGTAGCCTGCGGTCTCTGCTGCGCCTCTGCTGGCTGCCGTCCCTGCTGCTGCCGGTGCTCCTGGGCCCCCGCCTCGCCGCCGGGGTGGCCCTGCAGCCCATGCACTGCGCCCCGTGCACCCAGGAGAAGCTCGCCCTCTGCCCGCCCGTCGCGCCCGGCTGCCCGGAGACGGCGCGGCAGCCCGGCTGCGGCTGCTGCCAGACCTGCGCCCTCGGGCCGGGCCAGCCGTGCGGGGTCTACACGGCCCGCTGCCGCCAGGGGCTCCGCTGCCACGTCCCCGCGGGAGAGCCCCGGCCCCTCTCCGCCCTCATCCAGGGGCAAGGGACCTGCCTGCCCGCCAGCGAGGCCGGAGGGATGCGCACGGCGGAGCCGGCAGGTACCGCGCGATCGCGTCCCCGCTCCGCGCCGCCGGGCTGGGGGGCTGCGCGCCGGGGCGCTGCGGCAGAGCCCCCCGCCGCGGGGAGCGAGGGCTCGGCAGGCGGGGTGCGCCCGGGGCCGGTGCGGGCGCTGGGCGTCAGGAGCTCGGAACAACGAGCAAAGTTAGGCAGGCGTTTGAAAAACAGGGAAGAGAGGCTGCGTTTTCCAGGAAAACGTGCTCTGACCTGTGGGAGGTGAGACGCATCCTGGTGCGGAGCCAAGAGATGTTCGCAGCAGGCTGTTACGCCACGGGCAGCAAGCAGGAAAACCGTAAAGCGTAGTAATGGGACGATGCAGAATACTCAGAATAAGGTTTCTGGGAAGCTGTAGAGAGTTTTTCTGTAGTAGTAAACAGTAACTAGAGTAGGACAAATGTTTTCTAGACTTTGTTTATGTCCGTCTCCAAAAGTCATCATAGAGAATGAAAAGACCTAAACAGGCTTTCTGCCTGGCTTCATTTCAAGAATAAAACGTATCTGAAGTAGTGCAGTGCTAGCCAAACTATCTTTGAACAAAAAGACATATCAAGCATCTTATGCTATATGATGATCAGGAACTTCTTCAATGTTATTTCATTATTTTACAGTTCATTATTATTTTCACCATCATTACTGCTATGTTCATGCAGTGGTGATTAAGGTAACTCAGTAGCATTACAAAAATAATCGTTGTTGACGCAAAATAACAATGGCCATTGGTGGCAGTAAGTGGAGTTTCTCTTGTACTTGAGGGGGTGGGGAGGGGAGAGAATAGAAACACTCAGACTCAACTGAGTGTTTAAGCCTCCTGCAGTTAGAAAGGTCTAGTATTTGATTTTATTTTATTCTTTCCTTGTTTTTAGTCTTTCTTTCCCTCCTCAATTTTCCACCTCCATTTGTTCTTAAACATTGTCAAAGGGAAGAACAGGTAGTTTTTAGTCCATTGGATGATTGTTTAAAGCCTTGATCCAACAAGTTATTTAGAAACATGTCAAACTTTTATCCCATGAGAAGTCCCTGCAATTGCAAAGAACTTCTGTTGCTTCCAGTGGGAGAGTTCACACACACTGAGTTAGGCACTGGCGTGCAGGCCATGACCAGGCAGATCCAGACAGTTTCTGCCATTCCCTGGCTATTTGATCCACTGCAGGCCAACGTGAGCTACTGCTGGCTCCTGTGACTTGCTACCCCTTCTTGTATTTGAGGCAAGCCACGGAACAAAGTACAGGATGCCATGGGATCAGGTCTGGACCAGTTCCTCTCCTGAATAAAAACTGAAACACATCATGCTGACAAAAATCTAAATTCATTACAACTTTAACTCCAGTCTTTCCTCATTTAGCAAAGTCTCTACAACCCACTGTGGTCAAGAAAGTTTTTTCATTTCTAACAGACTGGCTGCAGCCTCATCTTTGGGATTAGAGTTATTTTGAAGGATCATAAAATAACCAACTTGTTAGAGAACAGCTGATGCGTCATACAAATTTATGACAAAAGTTTAATTTGCTGTGCTGCRCAGGTAATGTATTACTCCTGCAAGAGCTACTGTAATGGATCTGTCTTAGATACTACTTTTTCTTGTTGTTGTTGATTCCTCTTCTTTTTCTTTACCTTTTTAACTTGGAGAAATAAATGCAAAAGTTCACTGAAGATGTTCACCTTGATATCATTCCTTTCCAGACTCTATCGAACCCGAGGATATGCCTTTGGAAAGCACTGAAATGACACAGGATCAGCTGCTGAACTATCAGTTGATGTTTCCCATAGGCCAGGACAAATCCATCCCCTGGAATGCCATCACTGCATATGAAAACATGAAAGCAAAGAGACTATCTGAACTCAGAAAATGGAAAGAGCAGGTGGGTTTTCTTTGCAAACTTTTCAGAGACCATTTCAGTAGATGCTATTGATTCAGAATACAAAATGAAACTATGTATGAAATCCTAGCAGCAACACTGGGATGTCAGTATTTTGGGTAGCCAGCAAACAGACTTTTGGAATGCCTTCATCAGATGCTTGAGGAACAGGCAAAATGGCAGGAGTGATAAAAACAGGTGTGCATCAGATATGTCCTATACAGACTCCATGCAGAGGCTGAATCTTTCTCTGCATGTACTATCAGATTATAACATGGGCCCTTAATTTCCAGGAGCCCGTATTAAAATCTTGGACTCCTTTTGTTGAAAAATAAAAGGTATTTGTCACTGATCCAATGCCCAGTGAAATAAAAGGGAGTCCTTACATACATTTATTGATGAAACACCAATGCAAACCAAAACGTGTTTCTTTCTGATCACAAGGAAACGCTATTAAGTAGATGCAYGTAAAAAGACAGAAAGCTCAGCAATTAAAGTAAGCTTTTACCTTCGACACTGCAAAATCACAGTGGGTAATGGGGGTGTGGGGCCTTTGCAAGCAGGTCTCTGTTCCACTTGAGGGCACCAAAGAACCACAGTTAGACCAGTCCCAGGCAGGCAGCACATCCGCAGCACGGAGCTGAATTAGAATTGGGCACCACAGAAGGCCAGTTCCGTAATGGTCACAGACAAAATGAAAAAAAAAAGCAAAAACCTACTAACCACGACCCCACCCTAGAAAGCCTCATTCCACATCCAGAACAGGACTTAATCACTGATTTAGTTTGAACTATTATACACAAGTGCTGTTAGCTCCAGTTCTGATTTTTAGGCTTCTGCTTTTCTCACCCAGAGCCACAGATAAGCCTGTTGACTTGAATAGGACCGCTTATGTGAAGGGCTGACACGGGGAGGTCTTGCAAAAGCAGAGGGTATGATTATTTTCACTCTAAAGTAAAAATACTTGTTCAGTCACTTCTCCTCCCCTTTCACTCATTTAAACGCGTAAGGTACTATTAATACGCGGCAATTGTGACTTTGAAAAAGGGAGCAAGCAAATTGTGAAAATAGTGAATATTGCAAACAGTTCTTCATCCCCAGTTCCAGGCACTTTGGGTTTGGGACTCAGAGCCACAGGGGTGCTCTCTATTCTGCTCTGGCGACAGCTCTGTCCTGTACAAAAGATAACAAACATTCAGATGTTTGTTCTTGCACCGTCTATATATGTCTTGCACCTCTTCTCCATACATCAACAGAGCACAGGGCCATGGCAACCCAGAAAACGTGGCTAGTCTCACGTACACCAGCCTCCTAACGTGCACCTCCCCATAATAGGAGAGATTGTACCCTCTGAGCAGTAATGTGTTTACTTAGTACAGGTTAAATTTCCTTGTGTGGCAATTTAAGGACTTAAATCCTCATGTTTCTGAGGACAGAAAATACCTCAAAGAATAAAAACAAAGGCCTAAATGCAACACCAGAGTTTTCTGGCTGTGCTCCTACTGAAACAAGTAAAAACTACATGCAAAGCMGTCTGGTGCAGATTTTATGACTAATAAGTATTTTCAGCTTTTTGCTAGCTTTATACTGATCACTCTTTGTTTAGCTGGTTTCTCTGTGATCTTGGTATTGACAACCTTTGCATGGTATTCCTGCAGGGACCTTGTCAGAAGGAGCTCTACAGAGCCCTGTATAAATTGGCAAAGGCACAGCAGAGAAGCGGAGGGGAGATTTACAAATTCTACTTGCCCAACTGCAACAAGAATGGATTTTACCACAGCAAACAGGTACGTGCCTTTTCCCCTGTCTGCTCACAGCAGCGCTGCGACTAGCCTGACACAGCCAAGCCTTTCATAGCCCTCTGCTCCCAAACTCACGAGTTTGCAGCTGCTGGAAAGCCAGGTTGTGAAGACAGGGATACTTAGTAGTGGGAGCAGATGGTTTGTCCTTCTCTTAAAAGTGAGCCGCATGCTGTGGGCCGACAGCAATGGAGGCAGGAGTCTTTCCCATTCACAGAACAGGTGCACGCAAGGCCTTCTCCAAAATCTTTTAACCCTGTTTGCTCCCATGCCAAATCAAGCTCCATGTACCTGATTTGTTAGCATATTCCCAGTTGACATTAATTCATAATATCCACCATACTGCCTGCAAAGCCCATTGAATATGTAATAATCACTATGGAGAAAGGAGGCTCTCAGCTCCCAGGCAGTGAAAAACTCACACAGGCAGTGAAAAAACTCTCTGGAGCAAAATTAGCCCTCTGAAAGTAGAACAAAAATACTGATTTGTGCTGCCTATGGATTATGTTATAAACTCATTTCCATTATAGCCTCAAAAAAAGCCATTGCAAGTTACACTGAGAGTGATCTGCAAACCTAACTAAAGCTCCAAACCTCAAGCCACACCCTTGTAACCACAGGTCATGCACACAAATTTAGTAGGTCTGCATAAATCTGTGTCACCGAGACTCCTTGTTTTTGGGCATGGCACCACTGTGTGACTCACAAACATTGTGACCTAGGATCTAAACAGGCACAAACAGAAATCTGTTTAACCCCCTCCCCAAGAAAAAATCCACCCTATTTGCCTCCTTGTGTGAAGAGGCAGACCATCCAGTCATTGCTCTCGCCCTACCAGCTCGTATATTCTGCCTTCCTTCGGTTTCTCATGCTGGAAGATATTGYTGTTTTATACTGCTGTTTACCAAGGAGTGGGCAAACTGTTTTAAGTCTGAAGTTGCAGTTGTGGTAGCTGAGCTTGGGTCACGGCTCCCTAACCAAGTGTGTTGGACCGAGGCTCTGTCAGAGCAGGGACCACCGCATTCAAAACAAGTCTGTGCATGGCAGGTCCCCACCTTCTGATCCAGTTCTGTCCAACACCTCTACTTGCAGTATCTCACAGGTAATCTTCTGCTTACAGTTACTTACTGTGGGTTTTGTTTTGCTAATAATATTCTAGTGCGAAACTTCACTGGATGGAGAGTCTGCTGGATGCTGGTGTGTCTATCCAAAAAACGGAAGAAGAATTCCTGGATCTCCAGAAATGAAAGGAGATCCCGAATGCCAACAGTATCTCAACTCACAAGAATAAAACTAAACACATTAATTCACACCAAGTTTTCTGTGGGGCCTGATCTTGCCAGGAGACATTTCAGTCAGGAGCCGTTTCAGTAAGGTAGTTTTGTGCACCTGATTTTCAGCATATGAGTAACCCCATGAAGTAGCTTTTTTTACTGCACTGGGATTACTCAGATGCTTGAGTGACAGATATGAGCAACTGCAAGATCAAGTCCTACAATCTTGTATATTTTGTTTGTATAATATTATAGATACCCTCATATGTAAAGCTGATGAATTATTTATTTCACAGTATGTGTATTTTTGTCTCTGTGTGTTGTTACTAATTTATATCCTCAAACACTTCATAACTTTATATGTAAATACTTAATATTATTGCTCTTAAATGTATGCATCTTATGTTGGAGGAATGTTGCTACTTAAAACTTCAAATGGCATAACTCTATTGGGAGAAATGGCTTGTAAACTTGCATTTTTGTACTATGTATTTATAGACTTAAAACTGAATTTAAAAAAATAGCTTTCACTAGAGAACACGCTTAGAAACTTATTTAAAACCTGTTTTGTTTATATATCATGTTGCTTTTGCACCTCTGTTTCAATGTCAAGCTGTTTCTTAAAAAAGAAAGTCTAAACCTTGATTATATACTGAAGCTCCTGATGGGACAGTATTTGTTTCTATTTTCCAAACATACGCACCGGATAAATGGCAAAACACAACAGGATACTCTGTGCCACCTTTGACAGGTGTAAGTCGTTCACATGTTGACATTGTCATGTTATTTAAGATGAGCTATTAAATAATGTCTTCTACACTGTCCTGGTCTCTTGCTTTCTGCATGTTCCCGTTCAGCAGCCTGACCTCGGCAGGACAGCACAGCGGCGGGTGGGAGTGTAGAGGAAAACACGCCTCTTGCAAATCTGCCTCCTGAACTCCTAGCTCCATTTTCCTGCAATGAGTTTTCTTCTTTTGCTCTCCCCACCCCGTTCCCTTTCTCCCGTCCTCTCCAATCCCAGCTGTGCTCTGCAAGCCTTTGCCTTGGGCAAAGCAGCAGCCTCCAAGGGAAGTTATTAAAAGATTTTCTGGGTAGGAAAGCTGGATGCCTTTCTCCGCTCAAAAGCCCAAGGCAGCAGTATTAGGGCATTTAAAAGATAACGTCGAGACTAGAAAAAGCCATTTCCTGCACAGAAAGTCAGAGGCTATAAAAGGGAGGCTGGGGAAAAGCCCGGCCTTACTCTTCGTGCTGAAAGCAGAGAAGAGGGTCCCCTTGGCTTGGGATGCAGTCCCCCTCCCTCCCCTGCATGTTCCTTCAACTTAGTGGTGGCARAGCAAAAGAGAGAAAGTAAGTGACTGCCCTGCCGGCTTCAAGCTGGTTTTGTCCATGGAGAAACTGGTGTGGGAGTTAGCAAGCCCCAGAGGTGGAAACGGGCTGCACCAACCCTGCCTGACAAAACAGCCTGAGAGGAGAGTAACAACATTTTCTAAGAGCCTGGCAGGGGGGAAACTCAGCATTTGTTGGCACAAGCTTTGGGTTTTAAACGGGAGCAGGAAGCAGCTTGTAGAAACTGCAAAGCCAAAGCGTGGAGATCTCCGCTCTCCGTATCACGGTTCTGTGGCGTCGCACGTTGTGCTTGCTGAATGTGTTGGCTGTATTTGCATGTCAATGTCAGCTGATCCGACTGGGGTCTAATAAACTGCTCCAGATTTAAAAGTATGGATATACTAATGAGCTTCTTTGTAAAGCGTTTTGAGATCTTCCCAAGGAAAGCACTGCAAAAGCAGTTGATGGCATTGGTATTATAAATAATTAACGTCTAACCTCCCTGTAATGAGCTACAGTGAGACCTGGCTAAAACTGTGTTATAACACCATATTCACTGTGTCAAAATGCTTGGCAATCGTTGTATCAAAATAATGAAGCAGCAGCAAATTTGGGCAGAATCTTGTCCTTTCATGGAGACTACCCAGCACTGAACAACTGTCATGTGGCATTGCCAAGGGAAAATGGTGAAGAAAGGAGGGGAAATCATATACTCGTAGCTACAGCACACACTTAAGAGCACTCTGACTGCTCTCACCCCATCGACCTTGTCTAAAGGTTGATCTCTAAAGAGCAGAAATTGGTTCTTTTTGTTGGGATCATTTTATATATATAGGGGAAATGTTCATCACGTTAATAATTATTAATAGCACAGTCTATTTGCAGTATAGCAATCCAGTGGACAGCTACTTCCAATGTTTTGCAAGGTGGCAGGTTCCCATCCTAGCTGCAAGAAATTAGAGTTTCTAACAAGGACAGGATTTTAGGGGAACTCTTTGCTTTAAATGTTAAGTACCAGGAGCAGAAGTTGCTTTGTACAGCATTCAGGCATGACAGGCCAATTTCTTAGAGGGGTTTAGCTCCTTGCCTCCCACTGAAAGCAACAGGGGATGGGTGCCTCCTTATCTGCAATCTGGCCTCTTGTGATATCTTGCCAGGACTCACCAGGACAGACTTCTGCTGAGCTGCTCTGGGATGGGCTGTCTGACTTGGGCCAGACTCTTCCGTATACTSGGATTAGGACTAATGAAAGGAGGCAAAGAAGGCAAATTTTATCTCCCCTATCACGATGTTGCCAGGAGCTTGGACTACATTTAGGCCATAGATGCTACGCGTTGTGATTTGTCCTGATTTTTATGATCAGCCTCAGTAACAGGGTGAAAAATCAAAGGTCTGTAGTTTTCCTTTGTTTTGGTTATTTTTTTCTGTTTGTGGGGGTTTTTTTGTTGTTTTGGGGTTGTTTTTTTGGCATGTGTCAGCTGGCAATCCTGGCTTCAGTGTGTGCCTGCTGCAATGGTCCCACCTGCGCTGGCAAGCCAAGCCTGGTGGGAATGAGTGGGGAAACAGGGAAGGTGCCGCAGGATGCTCTTAGCAGCTCAGGTCACCTGGCATGCAGCTGGATGTGTAAAGGGGATGTACTGTTCCTCGTTATTTCAGCTCCGTCCCTTCACACCCTCTTRCACTCCTCCTACCCCACCTAAAAAAAATTAATTGGTGGGAAGGTCTTAAGTGAGCATCTGTAATGTTTGGTTCATGTTATCTGAGAACCCTACCGACCCAGTTTGTGCTTCTTCCTGCCAAAACCCTGCCAGGTTTGCTGCAGCAGGGTTTGTTCCAGCTATGCCTCCTCCTGCCCCTGGCCCACTGCCAGCTGCAAAATGCTCATAGCACAGAAATGAGGTCACTGCCCTCTGCACTTCATTTTCTACCCTCCTTTTCCCCTAAAGCTGTCCAAGACAATCTACAGTCACCTGGTACTGGGCTCTGCTCATACTGAGTCAGTTCTGCTCATCACTTTGGGGTACAGCAGAGAGACATTCGGAGGCGAGGGGATAGAAAGAAGGAGAGAAAGAAAATGGGGGTGGAGGGCAGCCAACACTAATACTGAAAGCTCATTAGCATCTCTGTCACTTCTCTACCATAAGAACACATGCTCTGCAAAGGCAAAACTTAGGCAGGGAACAGCTTTCTGCAGACGCAGCCCAAAACACGATCAGATACTAAGCACGTCAAGAGTTAGCCTTTTCCTTTCCAAAAACAATATATTCCTTTGACCTTGCACTTGCTAGTGAGAGTCCTAAACACATCACAAAATAAAAAAGCAAACAGAAAATGCGTCACATATAGCTTTCTTTCCTCAAGGGGAAGAAAAGTGGGATGGAAAAGAATGGCACATGGCAGAGGCTTGTCATAGGATTTACTGCACTCCTGGAAAGCGCTCAACTCCCATAGCGTCAGACACTGCGTGGGAGCCCCAACAAAATACTAAAACAGAGCAGTTTTTTTCTGCAAAGTCAGAACCAAAGATGTTTGTGCTTTACCAGCAGCACTGACTTTGCAGAATTGGAAACGTTATTTTTCTATCCACATCACTGCCTGGCTATTGCAGAAAAACACCAATGTCTAATCCCCACCCAACCCATAATAATAGTTATAATAAAAAGTATCTGTAAAAAAAAAGATCCAAGTGACTCACTCCAGGCTAGACTCTCAGCCCATGCTGCACGTTGAATGGACAAGTCCTATCTCTGTCTTTAGATAACACCTTTGAAGTGGGTCCACTTTTCCTCGGCTATCACTTCACTGATAAACCACTAGCCTAAACAGCCTCCCCAGGCTGCACTGACAACAGGTCCCAGGCTTTCTATTTGCCGACACATTTTGTATTTATGGACCAATTATTTTATGTACTTGTACTTTGCATTGATAATCAGGCAGGGATTCAGACCGCACAGGAAAGTGGGGTATGAGCATCTTAACAAACACCTAATGGTGTTTAGCACATTTGCCTTCTTTAAGACTTGGTACATAGTGAGTAACAGTGGCCGCAAGTGAAGGGCTTCTCTTACTGACGTGTCACCCTRTATTACCTAGTCACATTTAGGTAAAGGCAGGAGGGGACAAAGAAGGAGAGGATCTGCTGGGAGCACAGCCTGTTAGTTCTGTATTACCAAAAAGTACCAAAACCAACAGCCATGGAGCAGGAGCCCAGACATACCAGCACTTGCACTCTGAGTAATGAAAACAGCGCTGATGTTAGCTCTGTCAACAAACAAGGGCTTTATTTTATTTTCCCTCCTTTCCTCCTCCCTTGACCTACCTCCTCCCCCAGGGTGCAAAGTTCATCTGCAAGGAAGCTACTGCAAGGGCCCAGGGAGAGGGGCAACCTCCTGTGGGAGAGAGGTGGGAGCAAGGGTGCTCGTGGATGTTGAAGTAAGGTCAAATGAACAAATCTAAGCTTAGCCCGTTCCAGGTCTTGGCTGTTTCATTTTGCAAAAGTTTCTGCTCGCCTTTTCAGACTCCATGTTGGATTATCACCTCTGAGTGGCAGCACGGGCAGCCCAGCAGAGTCAAGGGCAGGCAGGGGAAGGCAGGGCTGCACACATGCTTGGCTCCTTGCTCCTTCCTTGTGATGAACCACGTTTCCCAGCAGGGACAGTGCCTGGCCAGCGGGTACAGCTATTCCAGCAGAGCCTCCCTGCTGCACTTCTGCCGTGCAGAACACAGCACAGGCAGTCTTCCTCCTGCTCTCGGTCTCTTCCAGCTGCTGTTAAGCTAACAAAGAGCAGCCCATTTGTGCCTACACTGAGGTTTTTAATTGCATAATTATGCCAGTGGTGACGTGTGATTTTTTTCTCTCTCACTGACGGTGCTTTGTAGTTCAACAGGCTGATGTGTAGATGCTGAGGTTCCTTGGAAAAGCATCTTAGTGTGGGATGTCTCTGGAGGCCTAGAGCAAATGCTGGCTATATCATCATCTTCTTTCATATTTTCTTTTTGCCTGCAGCTTCTGTTTATTGCTGCTTTGGCAGCTGAGCCCTCACCATTTAGCCCCAGCAAGGGAACAGAAAAAGAAGAGTAGCAACATGTCGCTGGTAGCAGGGTAATAGCAGCTGTGGAAATGTATGGCAGGATCTGAGGGCTGAAGGTTGCATGTGGCACCGCTGTGATAAAGCAATAATCAACTTTTCAAGCTCAGTCAGTTAGRTCTTTTTTACTGGGTGCAAGTTATGTGATACGTAGCAGATGTAGGAAATAAGTCTTCACCTTGAATATTCTCTATGTGGCATAAGCAGGCAAAAAAAGCCTCTGCTCTGCAGTTGCAGGGAGTGAGGGAGATGCACGCTCAGCCTGGCTCTCGTAAGCAAGTCCCTTCACTACCCCACTTTTGGAATGTCTTACCACACGTGGCTGTGGGAAGCAGTCCTTCTCAACGACATTTTCTTCAGCTTCACAGATTTTTCTGGAGGAAATCTCAGCTGCTCTCTGCAGCAATAGCTTTGCTGCCTTTCTTTCCATCCCCACTCATGGAGAGAGCAGTGGGGTGAAATTAGCCATGACAGAGAAAGGCTCTTAAGGAATTTGGATAGGTCAGCAGAAGTGGAAAGCCAGGATACATACTGCAGCAGGACATGCATTCTGCAAGGATAAACTGAGATTTGCAGCATTACCCTTTGCTTCTGCTAATACCTGGTCTCCAGTTTTGTTCAGCTGGAACTTTCAGCCTTGAAATCATTTGCATTTTTCAATATACGCACAGGGCAAAAGCAAAAGCAAAGGTTTTTACAATGGGATTTTCTCTAAGGCTGGTGTGTATCTTCTACAGCTACAAAATCTGAACTGGAAGAAATAATACATAAAATTCAGAGTTTTAAAAACAAAACTTCTTCTGGTGAACAACAAATTTGCACTAGCCATTTTACCAGGGAATTTCCTTTTTAGCAGAAAAAGATGTAACATCATCTCAATCAATATGTTGTATAATGTAGAAAATCTCATGCACTGGAACTCCAGACACCAAGCTACCACATCCTGAAAGGTTCATAGGATCACAGGATGGTTGAGTTTGGAAGGGATCTCTGGAGGTCACCTGGTCCAACCCCCTTGCTCAAGCAGGGCCACCTAAGGCCGGTTGCCCAGGACAATGTCCAGATGGCTTTTGAATATCTCCAAGGAGGGAGACTCCAAAATCAAATGAAGGTTAAATACTTTCCAGTAGGAAGAAGATACCCAGGTCCACTGGACATACCAAAACACTTCTCTTCCAATGGCCTTAAACAAAATGAATTTTGCACACTTGCAGATGAAGACATTACTGATACTGACCACAGAAAGCTTGCCCTTGGAATACTCTGATACCCTTTTTGGATCTTATTTTTTGATCTCTCAGAAAAAAAGAGGGAGTGGGGGAAGAAAAAGGGGTCCTTTCTAATGTAGGAAGCAAGCATATTCTTCTGATAGAAATTAATAGATGTGAAGAGTTCTTAAAGGCGCAGCAGGACCACGTACAAAACAGCTACCCATATAAACATTTCATTTTGAATACTAATATGCTTTGGCATCCAGGAAAATTGCTCAGCATTTTTCATACTTCAAATATAATTCCTATTGCTAATATGTAAAATCTCTGTGGAGCCATCCTTGCTTACACAGTTCTAGAGAGTGACTAGAGATACCAAAAAATGATTTCCCAAAAGGTTTGTAAAACCATTACTTCAATTTAGGGCTCAGTTCAATAAAGAATTATGCTGTGTTAAGGTTTCTATGGAATTTAGTCATAAAAAGTTCAGACTGTACTAAAGCTAATTAATTCTGTGGTTTTGGTATTCATTGAAGCCTCCTTCCCCTGTGCACAAATAGCTAACGTTATGCCCTGAAGGGCGTGCATGCCAAAAAGGTGGAAAAGGATATTCTGAGCTCAAAAGACTATAGCACAGTAGGTATATTAAAAAAGGGAACTTTCTCAAATAGTTCGAAAGATAATAGAGCTGCCTGCAGGAAGCTTTAACTTGCATTCTGGTCAATGATAGGAATTTATGCAACCATTTCTTACACTGGTTAAAATAAATACTTACCACATCAATCTGGGCTACATATGGTACAGATGAAATATAGTATAGATGGTATAGATGAAATATGCTCAAAAAGAAGTGAGCAACTTTTGCAGTACATACATTAAGCTTTTGTAGTGCCTTCCCATGCAAATATTTGACATGTAAATAATGTTAGCAGTTACAAGGATTTTTCTGAGACTTCATAATGTTCACCCAGATCACCTGAGATTCTTGAGCTCGTTAAAAGTAAGAAACAGGCTGACAAATGTTCACTTAAAAAAATAAACCACCTCAGCTGAAGGCAGTGAAGGCACCAAAACAGGAGGTATTTTTCTAATGCATTGGTTCCATTTCTGCCACCAAAAACAAAGTCCTTCACTCACTGCAGCTCTTAGCAGAAAACATTTCTAAACTGTGCATGGAGGGAGATCTTCCCCTGAACTGATACTGACCCATGCACGTGCTTCATGCTGCCCACGTTCTGCTGCTTGGATGTAGCCCACAAATATTTTTGTTTGAATTGCAGCCTGGCTCCCATAGCCATGAGAAAAATCTTTGAATGACAAGTAACTTGTCTATTGAATTGAAAACCTTGTCTTCATAGAAATAGGAATGTTAAAAAAAAAAAAAACAAAAAGGAAAAAGCCATCACTGATTCTCTTCATTTTAAAGAGTGAATTTTTTTTTTGGGGAAATAATATTATTTTGCATTTCATACCAAGAATGCCAGCTGCCAGGAACATCAGATGGACAACGGGAAGTATCCAATACTAATCAAGCAACCGTGCTCGTAAAAAATATCTAAAAGGCAACTTCTGAAAAAGGGGAAGCTTTAAATTACAGGTGAGATTTTTTTGGGGGGGGGCTATTTTTAGACACGGTCTTTGTTTTAAAGACATCTGTTGGAAGCAAAATAACCAAACTGACTTGCACAACCACACAATTCTTCCCCCCCCCCCCCCCCCCCCCCCCGCTTATGGCTGTATGTTTCCTCTGTTACATACCAAAGACCGTTAGTACCACTAAAGGTGCTGAATGCAATTTCTTAAAATAATTCATGTAACAGATTGCTTATCAGTTTGAGTTCCTTGAGATGTATTTTTTTAAAAATAAAGTTGGTGCTCTGCACAGATCAGAGAATTTAGTATCACTTAAGGACCTTTAATAGCCAGCTTCTTTTATATTTATTTGTTTTTAATGGTAGGGCAAAACATAAAAAGCTTAAAAACTTGACAAAATACACCAATCAGAAATACTGCCACAGGCTGTTAAAACATTTCTTGCATACTGGCAAAATGTGGCTTGCAAGGCAGCTATCCACCTTTTTTGGTGAGAAGCAGCTTTTCTTTTTCAGAAGGCTCACGAGATAGTGATTAAAAAAAAAAAAAGGCAAAATACTAACTCACTTTCATGAATCCGACCCTTATTTTCATATCTATGGTTATGTGCCCAAATACTGGTGTATATAAAACTTTCTTCCATCTCTGAAATTATTTGAAAGGAATTGGTTTACAACTTTAAAAAAAAAAAAAAAGGCCCAGCATTTATTTTTTTGCCAACAAATCTTTGCAGGCATTACATTTGCATTAGCAGTAAAAATATTGCAATAAATCTTCACCTCACAAAGCTTTCTGTAACCATCTGTCAGGAAATCTGTATTAGCCTGGAGTAAGCATCACTTCACGTATACTTTTTTTTTTTACTTGAAGGTTAAAAAATTTCAGTTTTAATGACGATGTGAACTCATTTCATTAGATAGAAATTAGGAAGACGTGTAGAATGCACACAGGGCTGTTCAGCTAATACATTTCAGGGTAAGGCTTTAAACATCTGATTTACGGTGATCGGCTGTCTCGATCCTGGCAAGCTGCATATCCAGACCTTTCCATGTCAGAGTTTCAAGACATTTGCCATTGCTGGCAGGAACAAGGGTGGTTGTAACTCATGGGGCAGGAGAGGAGCGAGCTCCTCGGCCCCACGGTCTCCCCTCTGTCAGCACAAACCCTGGCCCCGTCGGCTGGAAACCCACTGCCCTCAGCCTCCATAGAGTTCCCAACCCAACAGGAAATTACAGTGTTGATGGTTTCTTTTTTCTACAGTGACATCAAACATTTATAGTGACACATATAAGAATATATTATATATTTATATAAATATATAAAATATTTATATAAAATATATAAATAAATACATATACAAAATATGGCATTACTTTCCAGAGAGATGTTACATTTCACAGGCCACCTTTCCTTATCCAGATTTCATTGTCATACAGAATTTGTCATGAAGTTCAGTAAACAATCAGCCTCAAAAAAAAAAATGTTGCCAAAGTCTTCCTTATGTGAAACCATCACATACCAGAACAAAACCAAATCACTTCTCTTCCGATTAAAAGGACATATAACATCATGGCAGACAGATTTAAACCCAATGGTTCTTATTCTATGCTTAGATACAGGCAAATCATTTCTACCAAAGTCAAAGCAAGCAACAACTGTGTGTAGCGTAAATGAAGCGCGGGGGTCTCAACACCCGGGCCCACAATCCCCCCCATCTTGTCGGCATTATTTTAAACAGGAGTTCCTCATACAGAATATGTGCTTTGGTAGAGTGTACCAAGACAACACAGAATAGATACAGCTTTTCAAAATAAATAAGCAAATAGAAAGGGTAGTACTGTAATGGCAATTTTTTGTCCGTGAATATTCTGTGTTAGTGTGAGCAGGAAACGGAAGAAATGTAAGCCCTGTTGCACAAACTGAAGCAAAGGACAGACAGAAGAATGCTTTACTGAGAGCTTCAGTGCAACTGTTATTCTTTCCAGTGGCATAATTCAGTGACGGGTACATTAGAAATACCAATAAAATAAAATAATTTAAAAAAAAAAAATTTAAAAAAAGATTATCTTGGTATTTGTAGTTACTTCAAATAACAAAACTTAATCTCTTCTGGAAACACTTCCTTCGCTCCACAAATTCATTTCTATTATCTAGAATAGGTCGGTGTGTATGCATATGGATCTATACATATTTGTAAATCATTCCATACCCTTACTTCCTCTTTGCATACAGAAGTATACACTAGAATTATTGTGTAGTATTTGGTATTCACATGTTACATTTAAATAAAGTTTATTAAAAAACAATTATATTAAATACAGACTAACAGAATATTCGTAATATATTTTACAGAAAAAATAGCCATGTCTTTATTTTAGAAATACGTTTCTTTAAAAAGTTCTTTGAGATTTTTATAAAACTTTTTACCCGTGAAGATAAGGTTCCCGACAGACCTGTAAAAAAAGCTTAACCTTTAAATCCTTGTGGGTTTTTTTGTTTTTTTTTTCTTTAATACCTTTACAAGCTTACAATCTATAAATTCTTTAAAATAAAAAAACAGTATCTTTCGGGATCAAATTGGTCACAGGCCGTTCTTTAAAAAGTCAGTGGAGACTCCCTGAATCCATTCTGAAGTGCCTTTTGTTTTTCTCTCTCTCTGGGTATCAATAGTGCAGGTTTACGTGGGAATTCAGAGCTCCCTACACGTTCTGTAGGAAGCCCGACGCGTGTCGGTGGCAGGGCGCAGCTGCAGCAGCGACTGCAGAGACTGCGACTCTCCATCCGCCGCAGGAGGCAGAGCTCGTTACTCCACGCACAACGCAGTCCACAGTGTTTGCCCAGCCCCTCCAAGGTCTCTGCGAGGTCCAGTAGCCACGCACAGATGCCAGAAGAGCTGGCACCCAGCCCTCATTTGCTTTCCAAGTTATAGCAGTGGACATCTCCTTTCCCCTTCCCATCATAGCCGGGAAGCGGCTGTCCGTATTTATCCACGCACCAGCAGTAACCTCTCTTTCGGCCTTTGGATGGGCGACACTGAAAGAGAATAAAAGACCCAGTTAGCATTATTTTTGTTTTCTCCGCTYTTAGTGTTATATAGCAGGGATTCCTGCTTATTTGATAGCTGCACTTCCACATCCTGGCCGTATCTGACAGAATCAAACAGAATATTTATTACCACTACAAAGTATCACAATAAAAGCTTACCTGCTCTGCCCATCGACCCCTTTGGGTCTAATTACTCCATAATAAAACTGCTCTGAGAACTACCAGAAAACAGCCTTATGAACTACTCCCTATTATATTAGGCAGCACAGTTGCCCCCTTTGAATACCAGGACTACTTATAACAGTACGGGCTGAYGACTGGGACCCATCTTTGGAAAAGAAAGTTAACAGATTTGATCTACGCTAAAGCACAGGTCTGGCAAAGACAGCCATTGCAGCAATAAACACCCTTGGCTTGCATCTGTTTGCTGGAGGAATTTCAATACTGTAGTTGACATTTATTAACGGATACATAATCCTTCTGTAATGGAGTTATCACTTCAACAACTGCGAGGTGTACTAGAACTTTACATGTATATTTTCCTATAAATAAGGTTGCTTATATACTAGTCTATAACCTATGTCAGCTTTAGAAGTTGCCTGGTGGAATTTGCCAGCAATGCTGACCAACCTGAAACTACCACTAGACAGGCAACGACACTGAACTTCTTTAGAAATAGTAATGCAGTCAAAATGCACTATAAAGTCTAGTAGGTACTAAGTAAGTAATGCTCTCCCCAAGGAACCAAGAATGGTAAAAACTAGACTAAAGGAGATGACATGCTGCAGGTTGCATTCAGTACGCAACCCAGGACACAGTTACATACTGTAAACCTCTGGGACCCTGCAAGGTTTTCACCCACTCGAAAGACACGTGTCTCCAGGACACAGATTATCTCACTAAGTTTGCCATGGTCAACCTCACYGCCAAGACATAGCCTCCACGTCAGCTCAAGTTTTGCGATTTGGCGATACAGGATTTGCCGCAAATGCTAACAGAGGTGGCTGTTTACTCAGGACAGACTTACAAAGGAGGCAGTGACACAAATATACCTAGCTTTTCAAAGACTGAGGTTTCATCTGTTGCATCGCCAACATGAAGGAAGATAGGCTAGACTGAAGCCACTTACAGCCCTCAACACTGTAAAGGCTATCTTGCAAGCAGAGCGAACGCTGCCTCTGAAATCACACTCGCAGCAATTGAAGTATTTCAGAGGTTCAGGCTGGTACAAGTCAGGTAAACTTTGCCACTACCGCTCAGCTGCTTGTTCTTCAGAGTCTAATAGGCGTGTCCCCATCTCCCATGTGGGTATGGCAGTGGCTCACAAAGCTAAGAGTCTTTTCCATGTGCAGGTGCGCAAGGAAACATCAAGCAATTGTTGGGCTTCACATGCTGCCCAAAGTGCCTGACCCTTTCCATGTCTAGTTTAGGACCTCAGGTGAAAGGGTGGTATTTCGGACAGAACTGTGAATATGGGTGAATATGTTAATCACCGTAACTGCAAATTAATCTACCCTTGTGATATATTTTTGAGTAACAAGCCCAATGCAGAAATAATACAATGCCTTCTCTTCTCTAAATTTGCACTCCTTCTGCATTAGTCCTATGCAAATGGATGGCAGCAGGATGACAAGGTCAAGCTTGAAGTACGTATCAGTTTATTTTAGGAGAGAGTGAAGAAGTTCAAACCTACTGAGGAAACAGCTACAGTAATAATTTGCTAAACTACGTGGTTAGCTGCATTTGAGTTCTAGTTACCTGTTCAGCTGGTTTTCTGTACTAAATCTTTAAACCTAAGTTTTACAACTTATGTTTATGGTCTTAAAAGCCTGACTAGGGCTTGCGTGTATTCTTCAGGATTTCCGTGAATGGCTGCTCAAAGTCCACTGACGTCAATGGGAAATTTTCCTTCAATTTTGGTGGCAACTGGACTGGACTCTAGCTTAAGTGGTATTAACATTTCGTGACTTAAATTCTTCGTGCTCAAAACTGAGGAATCCATAAACAGCCTTTGCACAATTTAAATTTTACAGAAAAGGAAACTGAGGCAGCAGTTCTTGAGTTGTTTTTCCCAAGAGAGCAGGCACAGATGGAGCCCGAATTAGAGCACAGGGCTTCTGGCTGCCAGCCTGGTGCTCCGGCAATGAAACTACACTTCTGCTAATAATAGTAACACAACCTCCCCTTTTAGAAGTACTATATGAAGTATGTTACACAACTCTCGCTGATTCATAGGCTTGCATCACTCTCAAAACAAATGATCAATTAAAGTTATCTCATGTTGTTGGAGGTTTTGATTGCTTTTTACAGTTGCATAATCAATTTTTGGAATCAACTACATCATGAAGTTAGTCTGCAGGAGCACCTTCCCTACTACTAATATTTTTTTACTTCTTCTAGACAACCCATTTGGAAAATGAAACCCTTAGATCATTCTACAGCTGAAATAATGCTCTGTGAGGAAACAATTTACCTTTTCCAATCTGCGATTTTGTATTACCCGCTCAGCCATGCTGTCAATAGTAAAGCACTTCCGATTCAAAAGTGATGCTTTTATCCTGAAGCAGCTAGCTTGCATTCCCTACAGAAGTGGTGGACAGTTCATATGGAAAAAAAAAAATTATAAATATCCGCTCTTCTCAATTTTGTACTCCACATACATTTCAAGGCTCTGCCCAGCTCTTCTGTATGACTTCAGAAGTCCAAAAAGCTGGAAAACTGCCCAAGCGGTGGAGCCAGTAATTACTTCTGATAGAAACACCAGCTGCCAGCTTCCATGCCACCTGCCCCTCTCTCTTCCACAAAGAAGTGCCGCAGAGGCATTCGTGGGGTACAGCAAAGCATATGGTATCCCATTGAATTCCTGGTCAGCCCAGAGGTCTCCATGGAGCTACAACTGTGGTCTCCCGGAACAGACTGCAGACAGCATTGACATATACCTCGGGCCGTTTTGGCTCCCGCCAAGCCCAGCTCTGTTTTCAGTGGAACGATGCCAGCTCACATTTAGGTGAGTATCTGGCTCCGGTATACAAATATGGGGCAATTCTAGTAATTGCCCCATATAATAATTCTAATTTCATCAAAACCTTTTTTTTCATGCTTGAGGCAGAAACGTGCCTGTATCAACCTATTCCACGTAAATATACCTATATACCACCGTCGAATAGTCCAACCTTACATGTGTGATTTATTAAGRCAAAGAACTCTAAATTTTAATAAGTCTGACTTTAAAAAAGTTTATATATAAACACAAGGTGTGAAATATTTTTCATGTTATACCCTGACAGATAAATTTATGTTCTTAAAATTGTTTCACGTATGCGAATTACTCCCTATAGTTGTTCCTGAAAAGTCAATTTCTAGATATCCACAAATGTCTTGAAAAATAACTGCTTTCAAATTGGCTGAAAGAGCAGGTGACCAGGAAGGCAGAATATACTAACATGTGAAGTGCCTCCTGAATGAGTTTTAACCGTTTCCAGGGTGATCATAATTTATCAGATCCCTACCATCACACACCTATCTACATTATCATCCTAGGCAGTGGTTTCGGCAGCTGTTTCCGGAATTAAAAATGCCTAGCTCACACTCATTTTTTGATGGATTTACTGTCTATATCCTAACCTATTATTCTGAATTTTGTTGTGACAACAGAATATAATTGAATTACAGATTCTAATAACAGCATTGAAGGAAATTAATAAAATAGCCTAGCATTCTGTTAATGAGATTAGATACCTGCTCACAATGCCTAAAATATCAGACCTACATGTTGATGCTGCAAAAAGAAAACCAAACACGCACATTTGTTGCGTTGCCTTGCGGACAGTGAATGCAGTCTGGACAGGACTCACTCACTTCTCAAACTGATGCTGTTTTCTAGGAGTTAATTCTACAAGGACAACTCAAATACATTATTTTTGGTTTGTATTTTGTTCGTGTGAGAAGCAGCCTGCCTCTGTAAGCCCTACCTGTGAAGGCCTGTTCCCAGGGTTGATTGAGGTTTATTTACAGGAGAAGCACTCTGCATTTCATGTAGAATATTTACTCACATGGGCTCCATTTGTGGGCATCTCCTACAAGATCCCGAGTTGTCTCAAACTACCATTGAAACTACTGGACCTGTGTAAATTGGCACGGTGCTTGACAAGGCTGGCCAGGTATGAAAGTGCCCCTTCATCCTCTATGTTTGCTGACCGGATGGGCTGTTGCACATAGCGCAGGAACCTTTCCTAAAGCAGTTTGAAAGTCTCCAGGCAGCACGGACACTACGCAGAGGGCAGAAGCGTGTCTTTGCTCTGTATCAACTCCTTATTCTCGTAAATCAACTTCTAGGAACAAAGACTAGGTAAGTGTATTATCTGTCTTTCCTATTTTTCTTCCTCCGTATTTCCTTTTTTTCTGCCTCAGTGGCAGAACTATGACTGCACTTTAAAGTACAGTCATTCTTTCAAGTAAGGCACTTTAATATGTGCTTACTGTGGATCTGATTTACTACATACACATGCCAGAGACTGCATGCAAACCACGACCTTTTTGCTGACAGAGCAAAAGCCTCAGAGTCTGAAGACAGATGAAAGGAAGATCTACTGAACAAAGTAAATACCAATCTGCGGTCTTTTGTAATACCTAGAGAAGGAAAAGGGCTACAGTATGCTTGTGTGCCTTGAACACAGTTAAATGATGTGCTGTTCTAAAGTAGCTAAGCAAATGCTTTTATGGCACAGGCACAAAACACAGTCCTAGCCTCACTCCGTATAGCAGTCCAACGTATTTTCTGAACAAGCGCAGACTGAGATGTGAGCATTGCTCTCGGCTAGTTTACACGCAGCGGGACATGAATGACACAGGCGTCTCAAAACTCCAAATAAAAAGAAACTTTGTCCCTGCTTGGGAGTTGCCACCACCTGCTCGGGAAAAGCTGGGGAGCGTAGACAAGCTCAACAGCATGCACCGAAGGTCAAACAGCACAGTCAATGCTGGGCTGATGGCAGAAAGGAAGGCTGGAAACCTCACCCCTATTGCAAACACCCCACCTGACACTGCCAGCTTAACACAGAGCTCCAGGGAATACCCGAAAGGGAAAGACTGTTTCTAAGAAAGCTGGAAGCCAAAAAACAGAGAGATACCATTCCTAAAATAAGGTTGCCTGGTCGGAGGTTGGCCTCTCACTTCCAACCAATGAACTGCATTAGCTAGTAACACAGTCAGCCACTCCTTTGGTTACCAGTGATAGAGAGGCTGACTCGTGTAAACCCAAATGGGAGACACAAGATGGTCCACAAACAAAATCTGTCCTTACAGAGGGTTTGCCTTGAGGAAAATCTTAAAGAAACTTTTGAATTCAGGAAATTTTGGAATTATACCAAGAAACACATTTGGAGGCAGATCACTAACTAAACGCTGGAATTAGATGGGATGTGCACGCTAAGCAAAGAACCTGGCACGTCTTGCGCTTTCCCAAGTTACTGAATGAGCTTCAAGGGCAGCACTGAATGGAGAATGCTGCCGTAGCTCAACCCGACACAACTAAAGCATAAATACCTGCAGCTTAGGTCTGCACTTGTCAAGAAAGGTCACAACCCCAGAACCAAAGAGGGCTGAGAAGCCATCCTTGCTGCAGAGTAACTACTAGATGTATCACTTTCACGATAACATGACCTGGATTTTGGAAGCGATCTGTGTAGCACATAAAGGACAGATATATGCCGTTCTCAAGTAGCTTTTCGTAATATGATCCAGTGCAGTTCTTCTAGGAACTCTCAAGCAGCTATTTACAATTCAAAGCATTGATCTATTGCAGTCATATGGTGACTGCAACATTTAACTCTGTGGGTTATTACAGAGGCACTGCTTTTTTTAAACCAAAGGGCATTAGTATCTAGGACACCAGCCAACCCATGTGTGATTAGGTATGAAGTTTCTCAAGTGAATCTGTTGTCATGACCAACAGAAAATAAAAACACTGTCCCCGCTTGACAAGGTTGAGCACTATCAGATCAGGTCCTAAAACTGAAAATGAACTAGTTCCTCTGTAAAACGATACATAATGCACCTTGCCGGCGAGATGCAGAAAAGGTGAAGCGCATTCATTGAAATGATCAAGACTCTGTACTTACTTGCTTTTTCTTGTAGAACCCCTTCTTGTCACAATTTGGAATATGAAAACCCCTGGGACTCAAGACATTCAGGATCTTTAGGTGGTTTAAAGTGTCTTCCATTTCTCTACGACAGGGACCCTGTTAACGAGCATGTTTTAGAAAACACAGATGAAACTTCATTCCCAAATGCTGTCTTTCACACAAGAGTTAATAAATCTTTAAAGGGCAAAAAGCACAAACCCAAACAAATCCATTAAAACAAAGGGATGGCTGGATATGTCAAAAGGCAGATCATTCACAGATAGAATTCTGACTTTCTGCTTCATTCAGGATAAACCTAGAATGATTTCTAAACACTGAAGGCCCTATGCTATGCTGAGGCACAGACTGGCATTTCCAGTTGAAATCACAGCCACATATACCTACGGGAAGGCTTAACCAGTATGTAAATCAATCATATATAACATAGCTTAAGTTTGGAAAAGCTGGCCTTGCACCAAGTGGGAAAAGAAGAAGGTAGGCAACTGGAAATACACCACTTGGTAGATTTTCCCTAATGCCATTTGATTTTTGTGATTCTGCTGGATTTGAAAGCTTAAATGAAATGGATTTAATTGAAAACAAGTAGTTTGGCATATATACGTATACGTATATATAAATGTATACATATATATAAAAATACCGCAACTTTGGACAACAATTCCCAATTTCAACTGGACCAAATGGATGCAGCCATGCAAAGGAATGGTTGTACACAACATTATGTCACTTTTTGCCTCACTTTCTCCATCTGCAAAAGGCTGACACCAATTTAGTGAGGATTAGCTGTAGGACAATGAGCCAAAAAGAACTTCCAGAAGCACTTTTAAGAGCATGTCTCAAACGCCAACTAATTATTTCTCACTGCAGCCCTTCAGGGTAGGGAGTAAAGCATTACGAGCCCCACTTTGCAGTCAGAAAACCAGGAGCGGAGGAGTTCACGTTTTGCCAGAGGCCAAGAAGGCAGTCAGTGTCAGCAGTGGGATTGGGATTCAAGAGTCGCAGCCTGCGAACTCTGTGCTTAGCTACACTCCTGTCTGGGCACATTACTGACTCGGTCCACCAGCCCACTTCTTCAGCAGAAACCTGAAAAAATTCCTTTGCATGGCTGCATGGGTTTAAAATGTTTAAGTTGCTGTATCAACACAAAGACTTGTTAGGTGCAATTTTTAATTAGTGAAGTAATGACATTTATACTTTCAAGTGGTAATATTAATAGTTTGCTCATGTGAAGTGCCTTTCATGTGAGTGTCTGAAAGCATACAGACTCCACAGTTCTACTGGAGTTTAAAACTGATTTTTTTGCAAAGACCTTCCTTGCTGCTTTCATATGTTTTCTTTCAGTATCAATCTCACAACCTCTAAACATGCGCTTTAAATTGCTGCTCTTATTGGCAGTTCCATAAAAAACCAAAACTGCTCAGACACGCTGACTGCAAATCACACACGTTCAAAGATTTGGTCCCAAGTTAGGCCTACAAAAAGATCAACAGCTTTTTTTAATTATTATTTTGAAGCAGGCTTCCAAAGTCAGAGATCAATATCAAAAGCTAACATGCAGACACAGCTAGAAGGGCATTTGCTGACAAAGGCACCTGTCCCCGATGAACTTATTTCTGGTTCTTACAGACACCAGCAGCCTTGCTAAGTCGGTGCGCCTTTGCTCTTGGGGCCCAACTACCAAGTAAGTGAAATGTTCATCCTAGTTAAGACCAGGACCCTATTTCCTCAGAGCTACCAAAGTTCATTCTTTTATTGTAGGCAGTTTACTTCATGTTTTTGGGAGGAGGACACACTGGAAGGCAGATACTGAAGTGTTTCTACTAGACGGCTGGACATCAGTGACAAACTAAACATGCAGCTTCACCACCCAAGCTGTGTCAACTTGGAGGCCACGCTCTCTTCAGACACAACTTTCCACCTCATACAGGTTTCAAAACCTTCTTTTGCAGATGGGAAGCCACGTGTGGTTTCACCACGACTGTTTTGATGAAACGCCAAAGTACATCCAGACATATTTTTTAGGCCATCTGGCACAGGGACAAGGATAACCACCGGGTTATCAGCCAGGATGTCCAGGAAGAAGAATTATTCTCCCCTCAGATTCACCACACTCCAGCTGCTCTGCAAATCCACTGGGCACAGTCAGTAGGAAGCAATGGCAGCTCATGTGCCCGTGAGCCTTTGCATTTAGGCAGTAGCACCAAACGATGACTGCAAGTAGAGGCGGTGTTCAGCACGTCATACAAACAATGACTGATCAGTCGAGATCCTAATCCTCAAGCCAGCCTAAGTTTATCTCCCTTGATTTGCACTGTGGAGTGTGAACACAGTGCCACTACACTGAATGTGAAACATCTTTTTTCCGTTATTGTAACCCAATAATGCTGCAACCAAATTTAATGACGACACTATTAAACCTATTCCAAGTCCACTCACACAAATGTGTGATCATTACAGGGGGGAAAAACAGCTTCCTATCTCTAAGAAATGACTTAGTGAAAATCATACTGGTATCAATGTAAACATCATTGCGTTAGGCCTCCGTGTTTTCTGAATGTGRTCTGCTCGGTCTGCTGATTGTCTGCACTTGCAGATCCAATAGTTCTACCGGTTAAACAGCCAGAATGCCCTAAATGGCTACAACAATTACCACCATTTAGTTATTTAGTTTATGTATTTATCTTGTCGTACGCACAACATGCATATACATACACGYACACGCTCACATGCTGGGAAATGGCTTTCCGTTTACAGAAGTACTTACGTATTCAGTCTCTTGTTTGGATTCAGAAGAGAAATTCAGTGTATCCGTACTCTGTGAATCATATTCCACTTTATAGCGCTGCGTATTTTTGGCTTGCACTTTCCTGATGATATCTATTTTGATGTGCGGTGGATGCGATTTGGAATCTGGCACCCTGTGAGAGTTTGGCATGGCCTGATTTTCTATGCTGCTGGTACTCCGGTCTTCTTCTTCTGAATCGCTGGAATTTCCTTCGAGAAGAACAAATGCAGTGAAGAAACAATGTTAATCAACTGCCAGCTGCGTCTGGAAAGGCAACAAGCCACGAGGTTAGTCTACGTGCTCAACTTTCCTTTACAAAATAGCAATGTACGAAAAGATGAACAACTTAGCATTCCGCATGCATCAGCACCTTTGCTGCCAAGCGACGGCTTTTGTAACTGAAGCATCCCCTTGCTCCCGGCAGCCTCGCAAGCTACCCCACTGCTGGGGTACCACCCGTGCTGGCTGCCCGACACCTGAAAACCAGCTACCTCCACTTTGCTGCAAGCCACCACCGCCCCGGTTTCTCGCCCCGCCGCGGCCGCTGCAGTTCGGCCCGCCGGCGGGAGGGGGCAGCTCTGCGCCGCCGGCGGAGCGGGAGCCCGCAGCAGCCCCACCGGCGCCGGGGGCGCGGAGCCTTCCCCTCCGCCACCGCTGACCCACGGCTGATTTAATCAACGTCGGTTAAACGCGGCTGGCTTGGGTAACTTATGGGCTGTAGCGTGACTCTTTGTTTTCCCCAGGAAGGTAATTTTTTTTTTTTTTTTTTTTTTTTTCTAGTTAGCTATTTTCAACAGTTTTTCTTTCTTAATTTTATTCAACATACAGAACAGGAAGGAAAAAAAAAATAGCACGTTTTCATTCTTCTGCTATTAAAATCAGAAACATTTCTAGGTGTACAAAATACATTTTAAAGGTAATGGGCAAAAAAATGCCATTCATTCTGTAATGGTGTCAAAGGACAAACATCTGCTTTCATTACGAGCTTCAAAAATATTTTCTCTTTAAACTACCATCCACGAAAATACAGGAGAGGCACATTTTTCCAAAATACTGCATAAGCCCAGTGTTCCTGTACCTTCTGAGGTATTTGTCTACACTGCATTTCTCCCTCTTAGGAGACTCCTGCAGTGTAACTTTAACTGGCTGCATTTCCTCCCGGGAATTTTTCAAGTTTGGATATTCCTATCAGCTAAGTAGCTAAGCCCCACTAGTTGCTGCCTTGGCTGCTGGCCACTTTTTTTTTTTTTTTTTTTTTAAGGATATCATATTGGGAGTGCACAATGATAACTGATGTGCAAGGAACGTCCTGGAAATCTGTATTAAAATTGTACTTGATGGCTCACTGAAAAACCACAAAAGCCAAGAAATTCAGTGCTAAACCTGAAAGCCCATGTTCACGTAGCCCATTGACTCTAAATATTTCAACACAGGCAGTACAGTGGCACTGCCATACACAGAAACAGGGGAGGAACAYGAGGAGGAGGAGGGACCCAAGTTAACATCTTGGTACCAGCGGTTTTAGTGTAGCCACTGCTGGCAATGGACATAATTGACCAGGAAAATCCAACTCCCAGTGCAAATGGATTAAGGAAGTTTAAGTCTTAAGTCTAAATTTCCTGGCTTTTGTGGGTTTAACTCAGACTCTCAGCGGTATTTGAACATATTTTTGGTGGTTTGATGTCCTGTTTTTAAACAGTGGTATTTTTTTTTCCACATTCTCAATGAAGTTTGCAAGAAATGACACAATAAAATGTTATAAACCTGAATCTCCTAAATATAAATACTATGCCTATTAGGTTTTCTGCAATCAGTCCAGTTCATTAGTTTGCCTCCTCTACCAAAAATAAGTAGAAAATATTCTTAATGTGCATTAAATAATTAGCAGGCTGGCCATTTCAGTTTAGATAGACCATCACATTTCAATAGCACTTCTTACACCTTCAATCTGGAACGGTCGTAATGCCACATTTTAAACTGTAAAGCATATTTGATTAACTCAGTTTCACAAAACTTGGTGCCATGTTAGCTTTACACCCTCGTAACAGAAACAAAACTGCTATGAGAGTTACTTGCTCTCTTTTAAAAAACAGATTAGAAGGGTTGCACATGCACACTACTACTTAACACTTTAGTGCCCAAAAAAACTGAACCGGAAAGTAAGTCAGTGGCCTACTACAGATGCTGTTAAGAAGCTACTGTAATATACACCACCCCATACTGATTTCTAGCAACTTCTGTAAACTAGGAACGACCAAAAGCGTAGCACGTGACGCAGGACCTAGCTGTGTGTAAGGGAGATGATGTGATCCTGCTCAGGGAGGGTGTGTGCCAGGCAGCGTTGGATTTAGAGCTGAAAGTGGAGCGGTCCCCATCAGGAGGCAGGCAGTACGTGTCACACAGGTTCAGCATACTTCTTCCTTCTTGCACCCCAGGTTTGCAACCTTCATGCCTTGAATGTGAACTGTAAGGGTCCTACTTTGCACTTTTTAAGGCATCAAAGCTCCTACTGATTTCAAAATCAGAGTTCTCCCTCAGCCAAGAATGCAGAAACAGGAACTCGGCATTTTGACTATTTGGGCTGAAAATAGAAAGATTTTCAGCGAAGTGCAGCTCTGTCTTCCCCTTTCTCCTTCTCTTAACAGTCACTGTTAAAAGCACTACCCCTCCATTAAACAGCACCAACTCTCAAGTACGGAGGAGACGCCCCTCGTTTCCAATTCATGTGAAGGATGAATATGCGGAGTCAAGTTCATGTGATGAAGGAAGCTGCTCCATGTTCCAATGAGATTTAAAACTTCAGTGAGTACCTCTGAACTCTCCCTCATTCAAATTGTCACAGCTTGGGAGCAGCACATAAATAATTGTAATAAGGCATCTCCTACTCTCATAGCAGCCAGTTAACTGGAGCACTGGTGCCACTTCCTCAGCTAAGGAGAGGCCAGCCAGAGTCCCTGCAACCTAGCAGAAAAATTCCTGGCTTTTTAAAAACGCAAACAGTGGAAAGCCTTTTGACACACTTTTCTATTAAATAAATGTTAACATACTTGCTGTTGGTTAGCAAACATTTTAATGAAATGTTTGCACAGAGGGACTGTGCTTTCTTGATCTGAATCCCAAGTTTCCCTGTCTTAAGTTTCCAAATGTGCATGCTAACAGAACTTTTTCCAACCGTCCCTTCCTCTTCAAACAAAACAAAACCCGCTCTGTGAACGTCTCATTTACAAGACATGTAAGAGGTACGGGAAAGCTTCGTTTGACCAAAGATTTATTTGCAGTGCAGGCAAAAAACCAACGTCCTCTTAAATACTGCTGTGCAAACGCTTTGTTCTGAATAACCACCTTCCCGGGCCAGCGGAATATTTAACTCCTTTTTTTTCCTCTCTGTGCTTAGCATTCCCCTGACTTAGCCACGCTGCAGCGCAGGAGTTAGCCCACACTCTCCAGTTTTCTCGCACCCTCTTTCCAGGAACACTGGGGGACAAATCGCGAGGATTTCACCCTCTCTCCATCCAGGCTCTGCAGCCCGGCAGCCCCCCGCACCCGCAGAAGCAACATGCAATCCCTCACTACCCCCCCCCCGCCCCCGATTTTTTAAAAAAAGAGCAACTCTGCCTCGTTTGCGAGGAGCTACTTCTTAGCATCGGTGTTGAAGAAAAGATATATACATAAATAAGGTGTAAGAGGTAAATCTTCCTTTCCTTCGGCAAAAGCACCCCTCCTTCAAAACGATCCCAGCTTCGGCTACGTGGCTGCCCGAGGAGCCCCCCGCGGACCGCCAGCCGGCAGGCAGCGCCGGGCAGCGAGCGAGGGGCCTTTTCCGGAGCAACAGGTCTGCAGCAAGCCTCCCCGCGCCTCCCCCCCTCCTGCTGCGTGCAACTTACTTTTTAACTTAAAAAAAAAAAAAAACCCAAAAAAACCACACAAACAAAAAACAAACAAGGCAAGGAAACAGCGAACAAGAAAAGAGGCGCGCATGCACGCGATCTCTTTACGCTTCTTCGCCCCCCGCCCCGAGGCGCAGCCCCCTTACCTGCAGCGTGCGGTCCCGGCAGGAGGAAGGCCCGCAGCTTGCCGCCCGCCGTGGCGTTGGTGCAGAGCCCGCGGCCCTCCAGCAGCGCCTGCAGCGGCCGCGCCTCCTCCCGCCGCGGCTGGCAGCTGAGGCCGGCGCCGCAGCGCTCGGTGTAGATGCCGCAGGGCTGCCCCGGGCGCAGGGCGCAGGTGAGGCAGCAGCCGCAGCCCGGCTCCCGCACCCGCTCGGCGCAGTCGGGCTGCAGGGGCTTGCACTGCTGCAGCGCCCGCGCGTCGCAGGGCTCGCAGCGGACCACCGGCCCCGCCAGCGCCGCCGCCGCCCGCCGGACCAGCAGCGCCAGCGCCGCCGCCGCCACTGCCCACAGCACGCCGGGCCGCGGCACCATGGCAACCGGCGGAGGGGGCCGCCGGGAGGCGCCCCCGCGCACCCCCGGCCGGGGAGCGGGACGGGCAGAGCCCCGCGTGGGCACGCACAGGCCGCCGCTCGCCCGCAGGAGCGCGGCCGCCGCGGGCGGAGGGGAGCGGAGCGGAGCAGCACGCACGGCCCGAGGGGGCTGCGGGGAGAGGAGCCACCAGCCGCTCGTACCCCTAGCAGCGCGGGGCGGCAGGAGAGCTGCGCTGCCGGCACACGCACGCCGACCCTCTCTTCAGCCGCCTGCCCTTAGTCACATCAAGGTAGTAAGAGCTCGCTAGCAACAAAGGCAACTTTTTCCTTCTTTCCCCCCCCTCCTCCCTGCAGAGCGTCTGAATCACTTGGCTTGACACTAACTTTTTTTTTTTTTGCCACACACAACACTCAGGAAAAAAAAAAAAACAAAAACAAAAAACCGCCTTGTAAAAGTAAAAAAAGAAAAAAAAAAAAAATTAAAAAGCCAAGCCCAGACGGTCCGCAGAAAACTTGGTCCAAAAACGCTTCAGAAAAGAAAGAAGGAGAAAGAGCGGAGGTGAGGGGGGGGAAAAACAGAGAGGGGAAAAAAAAATAAATTAAGAAAGCAAGGTTCCCTTCTTTTTATTCTCTTTGCCGCCTGCCATCCGCCTCCGCTCCCCGCCACTCTGCGCCCATCTGTCCCCTTCTGCCGCCCGGCCCGCCCTATATAGCGCCGCGGCCGCCGGCCCGCCCCGCGCCATGAATAACGAGCGGCGCGGCGCGGCGGGGAGCGCCGGCCCTCGCCAAATCCAGGTTTCGGTCACGGAGGGCTGGGAGGGCGGTGCGGGGGGGTGGCGCGGCGGTGCCGGGGGTTTATGGGCACTTCTTAGAAATCAGCTGTAAGGGGTACGGCTCTGGGGAGAAGGACACGTCGTGTGCCTTTTGTTTCACGAAAAAGTGCTCTCTGTGTGTGTGTCCCCGTGTCCCCCCGTGTCCGTGTCCGTGTCCCCCCCGTGTCCGTGTGTGTTTCCTTGACACCGGGAGAGGAGACACGAGCAAAGCTCGCGCAGAGTGCCCTTTTTTGGACTCCTGTCTACAATCCTGTCTGCTTTCAGGCTGACTGAGAGCCCCGGCCATCGAGGAGGCGTGCCTTTGCTCACACACGCACACACACGCACGCACGCACGCAGGTTCAGGGTATACCTTGGGACCGGCTTACAGCTCACATGACAGCTGCGTTTCCTAGGAAGATGGGGGGAAATGTATATGCGCGCACACGCACGCGTGCGTACACACACACGCACACACGCACAGACACACTTTGCACAGATGTTGGTCTCTGGCACAGGACTCGGTCCATGTGGTGCCCCAGCCTCGTGGATGTGCCTCCCCTAACTATCTTTTTAAAGTGTTTTCTGAACTCCTAAAACTTTTCCCTCCGTCCATAAGAAAATGGTTTCCATTGCAACATGTTCGCAAATCTAGGAAAAAAAAAAAAACAACCAAAACCCAAAAAACCCCAACAGCAAAACCCTCCATTGATTTTGCACAATGCATGTGTTTGCGTTCTGTTTGTAGCCACTGCAAATTCTACCCCTGTTCTGCTTGGCTTATTTCGCTCCCCCTGTTAACTTGGCTTAACTTTGATGGAGAAAATTTGAATTGGCAATGCCAAAATTTGTGACCATCCTTTCTGAAGCTCTCCTGCGAACTGACGCGGAAGGGGATGGTGAGGTGTATATGTAGACATATATAGGGTGTTTCAGGCATAGGACCCTGCTCCTCATGCAAAAGAAAACCAATAATGCTCACAGATACTGGCTTATACGAATATATTCTGCAGTGGGAATGATAAGAGCCAGACTGCTGCTCTGTTTTCAACCCCTTCATCATTAACACTGAAGCTTACCTTCCAGTAATTCATCAGCTCTTCATGTGTCTAAATTCAAGTGGAAGAGTGGAGTATATATGTTATTGCTCAAGGTACCGGCTATGGTATTGTGAATCTCAAAAACTGCACTTTTTATAAATCAGATCTTTTTAGGTAATTAGAATCAACTATTCAGTTTGTTTTCTTTGTTCTTTATTCAGTAATGATATCTTTCAGATACCATCTTGAAAGGGGCACCGTACAAAGCAGGATAAAAAATATCTGATTTTATGTGTGAAGAATATGGCGTAAGAGTCGATAGAGACTTTTCCTCGGGAAATTAAATTAAAGATGTGTTGGAAGAGAGCTCTACCTTGCTTAATGCCCCGATGGGTGACTGCACCAAGGCTTTTCAGCCTTCT
Organism: Phoebastria nigripes; assembly: GCA_035582835.1. Taxonomy (NCBI): domain Eukaryota; kingdom Metazoa; phylum Chordata; class Aves; order Procellariiformes; family Diomedeidae; genus Phoebastria; species Phoebastria nigripes. Next base: position 257,560 of record JAYKAV010003028.1, on the reverse strand, counting down.
TTTGTCCTCTTGCTCATTTTGTTAATTGACCAAAAGAGGTCGCAGGTTGTCCAGGATTGAATTAGAGACTCACTAAATCTGTGCGAGCCCATCTACAAAGGGGGAATTGATCAAGCACAATATACTGCATGTTTGGTTTCAGGGTTGGGTTTTGTTTTTTTTTTTTTGAGACTATTGCAGGAAAGCTTGCTGTTACCTTTTTATTTTACTTTGGTTTTAATAACTGTTTATAGGTGATGAAGTCTGAAAATCTTTGGGATTGTCTGGCAGCATGTATCAGGAGAACCCAGATTAGGTCTAGCAGAAAGAAGAGGCTTTCTTCCTTTCTGCTCCAGCAGTAACACAGTAGGGTAGCACTGTACGCTGTATGTATACAGGCATCTTTTCAGTTGGGGCGAGCTTTTATAGCATGCCGCTTTCAAAACTGAAACAATAATGCAGGGGAAATGCTGAGAGAAGAGAAGTAAAATGGGGCAAAGGGAATTAGGGGATGGAAGGAATGAGAGAGCAACATGTTTCCTTCACCACACTTGTACACCTTTTACTTACACACTAATACGTGTAACTTGTATTTCAAACTGTGGCATGAATGTTTTTATTAAGCTGAAATTTGATTCCCACCATCAGAAAGACATTTTTTTTCTTTCTCGTCTCTTTTCCACAAACTTTGTGGTGCACCATTTTGAAGTCCTTTTAATACAAGGAGGTATTTGCAATGTCACCAAATAAAAGTGGTCTGCTTTTTTTTCTTTTTAAATACACAGTTGATGAACTTAGTATGTATTTTAAAATAGCATAAACCAAGGTTAATGCAACATCAAGGTACTTTGAACAAAAAGCACTCCGAATGGTAAATTAACACTGCCAAAGATGTGGCTGAATCACCTTTGCAGTGAATGAGTAGAAAGCCAGTGATGTGTCAAAGATTAGGTCAGCCTAGCAGCTTTTGCTAAGCAATTAGCTGTTTGCACTGTCTTAACTAGTGGACACTGCATTACAATGCATTTAAGTGAATGACAGAATTTGGTTCAAAGCCCTACTTGGCAATCAGAAGACGGATACCAATGTATCTGGAAAGCCAGATAAAAAATTTATAAAGAAAAAAATGAAAAACCCCAACACACACCTATAGCTAACAGCTGAATTACACTTATAGACCAAACCTTAGTAATATCGATGGAACTCTTCTATGTGGACAAGGGCCAAATATGCAAAGTAGCAATGTTTATAAAACGGTACCAAATCTGAACTTCCACATTTACAGTTACTGTTTATTCTAGAGGCTTTGCAAATTTTTTCCTGTTTATTCAGTTTTACTGGGAGAAGAGGGAGAGACAAAAGTCATGTAGGGTTATACTGAACCTCTACACTCAGTTCTAGATGACGGAGAGCAGAAGAGGAACAACTGAAAGGCACTGTGCTTCAGAGAATCTCACGTCCTCCTCCCATTGCTCTAGAGAGTGAAAGTGTAATTTATGGAAGCACAAAAAGGATGCACTTTATTTCCCCTTCTGCTTTATCCTCCCGCCTCCTTCATATTCATCTCTGTCTCTCTTCTCTAGTGCATTAGCTGAACTCATACCTTTTGTGTACTTGTTTATTGGTGGCTGTGTTTGCAACAGGGACAAGACATGGGAACTAGAGTTGCGGTTGAAGTAGCTCTACTTTCTCCTGCATGGTCACATTACATTTTGGAGCAATCCAGACTTTGTAGTGTAGTCCTATTGTACTGCATATGGTTACGCTACCCAGAATTTAACTCGCAAGAATGTGAGCTTCCCTGTATAATGCCATTTTAAAACTTGTGTAATTTTGCAACTCTTTTTCAGACCAAAAAAAAACCTTCACAGAAATCTAGAGATACATAGCTCATCTTGGGTTGAGGGCTAAATCCACATTTGCAAAGCATCCTTTAATTTGGGTCTCTCTGCTCCTCTTCTTGCAGACTTTGGAGTTTTATGTACAATAAACTTCTGAAGTCAGCAGAAAGTAGGATTTCCTCAATATGTTCTTGTTTTTCAGAAGAAGAATACTCAGATTTACAGTGAAGTCAGTTGATACAATACATACTTTAAACTTAATTTAAATGATACTGTCTAGATCACTGTTTCCACAAAGGCAACAATTAAGACCTCAGCATTATTTGTCACCTGTCTGTAAAAATATAGTTTAATGAAAATTTCCTGCAGACCTGCTCCTGGTTCGGGGCTAGACATGAACATCTCGGGCATTTTCCAGCTCCCCCTCTTAAGCCAAGCATGCAGGCTTATGAAGTAGAAAACTGTACTGGATTCCTCACAAATGCCACCCTGTGCTGCTTGTCTGAAGATGCCAATCTGAGTTCAGTGTGACAGAACAAACGAGAACTGAATTTGGAAGCAGATAAAATTAGGAAACAAAGGAGAAATAACAAATCCTTTGTTGGGAAGTCAACTGAATGGAGACATTTTACACATTAGCAAAGACCTTTCAGGATTTGTCCCTTTCTTTGCTACCAGAGGCATACATAATGAAAGGACATATATTGGCAGTATTACAGGAACAGTTACCAAACACTTCCCTTTACTAATTGAGACATCTTGTTAACCATAATAGAAGAAGGGAACATAGCTGATAGGTTTCCTATGACAAAGCTCTTATCCAGAAAGGTGTTCATCTCTTTTATGTACTAGTTAGACATTATATAGTGTGTCATGGCAATAAAAATCTTACGGAATTTAAAGAGAACAGGGGGATTAGAGGGAGGAGGAAATGAAGAAAAAAATCTAGCTCTCAGGGCTTCTTCATAAGAAGAGAAGAGATTGCTGCTGGACCAGATGTTCCCCACACCCACAGTGCAGCCAGCAATCTGGGTATTGTGCAAGTTCCAAAATGCAGGTGTCATAAGAGGTAAAAGGAGAAATGCTGCTGCTTCAAAAGTGTACAGTCTGCTGGAGCTAGATTTACTGACACACTTGAACTTCTGTCCGCAAGTGGGGAAAAAAAAAAAAATCATATTCTACTTTAAAATCTCAGTTAGGTGTTGAAGTGGAAAGATAAGTGATTTTGGATTACTGGAAGCAGACTAAGGCTGAGACTGGAGTGCATGAAGAACTGACCTTCTTTATGTGTATTTGATTTTGAATGAATACATTAAGTTTTAGGTCATTCTATATATTAGTGGGTCATGAACATACCTCATGTTAAGGTGGATTTACATACAATCAGGGTCGGAAGACAAAAAGTATAAGAAAACATTGTGAGAAATTAATTTAGCATGAGCTGATTCTTTTCTCTATTCACCAATCCCATCCCTTGATGACACTGTTACAGTAGAATAATATCTCACTATATTTATAAAGTATCATCTATATTACATATATTACAGAAAAAAGGCAGTAATTTTAATGCCTGCAAATCTAGATGCCTTGTTACCATGTGGCCTTCGGAAAAAGTCACAAAGAAAAGACATTCCTAAAAACTTTGCAGGATATAAGTTGAGCAAGAAAAATACCAAGTTGTAAAATCGTCTGTCACAGACTGGTGTTAGAGCTACAAGCATATGCTGTGAGTTCTGTTGAGAAGTTTCTTCTTACCAAAAGCATGAACTTTTCTGGGGCAACCTGTGCGCAAAAGATGACAGATAGTTTTAATCCCATTGTTTTAATTACCCAAGTTAAAATCACACAAGTCTCAACCATTTCCAGCTGAGAATGGCATCTCTAACATCCTATATATTGCCCTAGCCATTGAACTATTGATTGTAAATTGGCAATATTTGTCATACCTTCTCTCTTTGCAACTCTACTTTTTTGTTTTGCTTTTTATATCTTGGATATCAGACTATGCATCTTAGTCCAACGCTGGGCAGCATGGGATATCCAAAGCCTCTTTGGCCTCACAGAAGCGGAGGTCCTTTCTTCTGTTGATCACACTGGGCAGGTCTCAGGTCCATATGAATGTCTGTTACATATCTCAACCCTCTGGGTGCTAGTACCTAAGGAAGTGATAGGCTACGATCTTATAATAACCAATTATTATACACATAATTTTTACCAGTAACTCAGGTATGCAAATAGTATCAGGAAAAACACTCATATTAATTACCATCATTTCCCACTCTACTTCAGTTTACTCACCTATTGCATTTCTTTGACTAGGATTTTAATCTCTTGGAAGACAGCAGTGTTCATACTTCCCACTTTATAAGCAACTCATAATTTTGAGTACCTCTGCTAATTAATTAAATAATTTTGATGTCCACCATGAGAATGCTGACAGAGACCAAGTAGTAAGTCATTTCTGATCAGCAGACCCCTTTTAAAATGTCTCAAATATCAATTCCAAATCAACGGTCTTTATTTTTTTTTCAATGTAGGCCCATATTTTTAAGAAGACTTCAGAAATAATATTGTTCTCTTGGACATGCAGGGCATACTTTCAATAAAAGATACTAGTTTGTAGATTCTGAAGCTTTAAGCACTTCATAGTTCTTATTGCACAATATATGCCTAACAGGCCTGTTAGGTTTTCAGTCTGAAGCCTATTTTCTTTACAATGGCATGCAACAAGAGTAGTACATGCACAGAATTATAAAGGAGCAAAATCAGGGTACAAAAATTGTACCTTCCTGTAGGAAAAATAAGTTTGCTATACTTATTAGGATTAGTGTAGACGCTTTAAAATGTAAGAGAAAGTCTTACGGGTAAGAGGTGCTTAACTGCTTGTTTCACAAGCAAGTTCTGTTTGATAGATGCTTTGCTGATTGCAAATATGTTGTCAGTGGGCATTTCAGCCTTTTCCCAAAGCAGAACAGGAATAACAAAATCAAAGCATGGCTGAGTTTAATACTTGCTGGAAAATTTGAATGGCTCCACAACAGTGAAGTATCTCTTGATGACAGAAGACTGGCACAGTGCAGTAGTATCACTATGAGCGATCCGATCCTAAATCCATCAAATATAACAGGAATCACTGTTCTTTTAGGAGCCATTAGTTAGGGTCTTTAGCCGGAGTATAGCTTCGTGCATGAATTTGGCCACTGGGTGTGGAACCTGCAGAAAGAGATCTTCAGCTCTGCTACAGACTGAAAGGAAGAATTTCACAGGAACACAACAGAAAAACACTTTTTTTTTTTTTTTAAATATAGTCACATTCTCAAGTCTGGGAAGCCATACCTAGAAAGAGAACAGAAATACATATGACGTATTTGATGACGCATGCTTAGTATCCCATGCTGTCTGATGCTTCTTGTTGTTTTTCTGTTTTTCAAAATTCCATCTCCCTGAGGGTTAGTCAGAAAATTATTGTGATTTTTTAAAAAAGATTGTAAATAGGCTGGTTCCAAATTCCAGCATAGTTATCCTTGCACAAAGCCTATCTCTGCAATTCACAAGAGTGTTGTATGTCTTGGCTTTGGCTCTGAGCCACAAACTCTTGTCAGTTCTAAGGAGGATCTGGAAAGTCAAATCACAGCATACAAACAAACATTCTGCTTCTTCTGTGTACAGTAGTTTCTCAGAAGGATAAATGTCACAAATGATGCTGGAAAGATATGTACATCTCCTTGTTATATATGTGGGTGTGACCAGAAAACAAGGGGGCTAAATCAAATCCTGTTCCTGCTGCTGAAGTCATTGGCAATATTCCTGATGACTTGCGGGCATTTGGRTCTGAAGTAATGAGTGGCCCTTTGATGCACGTGCATAGACATTAGGTCTAGCAGACTAGTCCAAAATACAGCCCCAAAGTGCACCCAGTGCAGAAATAGGAGCTTCTGTACTCACTGCTTCAATTTACTGATCTGATAGCACTGCAACAAACTACTTGTTCATGTAGATTTTTATAGGCACCTGGAGTTACAGCACAATCCCTTAGAAATTTTCTGTTGTTTACTAGAGGAAAAGGACTGTGGTCTGTATGTTATTGAACATTGTATTTAAAGTAACTTGAAAATGTGGGCACTTGAGGCTCACCTGCTGCCATTTAGGATGAGAGGAAACAGCCTCAAGTTGCGCCAGGGGAAGTTTAGATTGGATATTAGGAAAAATTTCTTCACCRAAAGGGTTATCAAGCATTGGAACAGGCTGCCCAGGGAAGTGGTTGAGTCACCATCCCTGGAGTTACTTAAAAGACGTGTAGACATGGTGCTTAGGGACATGGTTTAGTGGTGAACTTGGCAGTGTTAGGTTTACGTTTGGACTTAATGATCTTAAAGGTCTTTTCCAACCTAAATGATTCTATGATTCTATGATCTCTGAAGAGAAGTCATTGTGGAGCACGTCTCTACAAATGAAACACTACTAGCTGTCAGTTAAACAAAATAATCTCTCACGGGCAGTTAGTTTTAGGAAGGCACACTATGGGAGTCACATAATTTGTGGAATCCATTTCACCTTGTGCTCTCACTGGTTTAATTGTCCTTTCATAACATTGCTAAAAATTAAGAACAACTCCACTGAAACTAACAGAGCTAGAACGGTGAAAAGTTGGCAGGAGGGGAAAGAGAATGAAGCCATGCATATCAGAGCTCACGTGCCAGTAAATTTGGGAAAATAACACTTCACAAGGAGATTAAGAGAATGAATACATCTCTCACCTCACTAGCTAGAAAATGTAAAGGACACTAGGCATTATTATTGTATGTTGGTATTCAAAGTACAACCTGTTCAAGAAGCTGTTATGTATGGGATGGTGGTTTTGAATCCAGAATTCAACTCTGAAGGAAGCTGTGCTAGAAGTCTCCCTTAGCTAACTACTAAATGATGGATGAAAATTGACAGAATCTGATGTAACTTCTCACATTGCCCAGCAGTTCCTCCCCCTGCAAACAAGAAAAATTTCACAGACTTGCAGAAAGATCAGTCTACCCCTGTCCTTATTGGCTTCTATATCTCAGTCTCTTCTTTAGACTATTTCTGCACTAAAAGTCTTTGTTGAGTTCAGCCAGATTGGTCAGAAGTATGATGATAGCAATTTTTACTGAGATATATATAGTTTTAAATACTCACATATAGCTTTATTATCACAGGAGGACATGGAAAGGGTTGTACTGACAAAGATAATAGCCCTCTTTCTGCAGCTGTGTCCCTCCTATGTGCATTTTGTATGACGTACAACTGTTTCAGTCTACTAGAAAAGTGATTTCAAGCAGATGCTTCCTGAGCTTTCTGGGCCCATCCACGATCAAACTTCCTAGCAAGAGTTTTTATTTTTCCAGACAGGAGCCAAAGATAAGGGCTGTCTCTTTTCCTGTTCCCATTAAAAAGTTTACTCTTCATTTTAACCAACCTAATTAATTGCCTTAAATTGCTTCTAGTTCATAAATGCCTCTCTAAGGAAAACACTAGCATGACAATTATAGTCACTTTCTTCTATGGACTACATATACAACTACATACTTTATCCTTATTCATTTGAATAAAAAATAGATGCCCAATGTGGTTTTGATAGGAATAAGCCACAGCAGCATTTTATAATTGATACWAATGATAATTGGTCTACTGACAGACGAGGCTGCATCAGAAGTTCTCAAAACCCGAATTACGAGAACAATAAGTTCAAGAAAAAGCCTATTGCAGCCTTGCAGTTGATAACACATACCAACATACCGTAAGACTTTCACTAATACTGCCAGTTTCATTCAGTACATACTCTCCCGTAAAATYTTCATTGCTCTTTTATGTTCTTAGCACTGCAAAAAATCAGCTTATCTGAATGCAGTGCATGACTTTAAACTATTTTTCTTCTTTACTATGGAAGTTTTTGTTATTTAGTATTTTAAGTTAAATCCGCTTAAGGACTGAATGGCCTTATAACAGTCTACACTGAGAATTTGCTCAGATGAGACTGGATTAATTTAAAGCCACTTTAGAGAGAGACTAGGTCATACTTTCTAAGCTAGGCAACCTCTCTATTAATCTAAGGACCTGACCCCCAAAATATTTATTATTATAGGAATAGCATGTAGTTATATATAATAATGAAGTAATAATTATATATAATAAAAATAGCTATATGGATAAATGTATGCAGATATAGACATATATATTAAACTTGCCATCAGAAAATGTGGGTCATACAATCATTCCCACATCCGTATGTGTGACCGAAAGAAGAGACTCAGTGGAATGCTTTTAAAAACTATCTTTTTCATTATTCTCAATTAGATATAAACAAAAAGTGAAAATACGCCTAAACAAAACTAAGCAGTTTTGCTTTAATAATCCAACCAGAGGTCCAAAACCATCTTTGACAGAAAAAGATGAATAACAGCCATCAGATTTTTTTCCAGACAACTGAACAGACTAGCAGCTCAAAAATCTGGAAATTATTAAACATATAAATAACCCCCCCCCCCCTTTGGGATGTTAAAAATATTAAAAACAATGGAGAATCATTTGAACTAAGTCATCTGCTGTCCTATGTTGTGGGATCTGCAAGATGTGGCAATAACAGACGATATAAAAACACAAAGTTCTTAGAAGAAATCTACATTTGGAATTAATTTGTTAAACTGTGAATTTTGCACTTTCAAAAGCAACAGCACCATGATTTTCAACCGTGCATTAAAAATATGCTAGTAGTAGTAAGATGAAGGCAATATTTTATGTCTTCTGGAGACATTATTATTTCCATATGGTGCAATACCTTTCATGCTATTATGATATACTGTAATACTGATTGCTATGGTAACTGTGCTACTTTAATTTATTGTATTACAGGCATCTAAATAACATACACCTTTAAATAGCAAAGATCAGATCCCGTAAATACTGTTCATACACTGCCATAGTTCAGTACAGAATAGAGAGAGGCTTACAGTACTCCAAGCAAATGGGAGCTGGTTTAAACTTTGCATGTCATTTAATTCCATTGTTATAAAAGACCAACAACAAGCTGAAGCATAAGAAAAGCAAATAATCCTTGCATTACTTGCAATGGAAAATACTGTTAACACTGAGTGAAATGTAGCTGAAGCTGCTGAGTGTAGCAGTTACCCTTCATCGGGGTACACGTTAGGAGTAGTTAAATTTCCTTATTGAACGAAACTGTTGAAGCAATAGGGAGCCACCGCCCAAAACACAGGCCACATGCATGGCTGGTCGGATGCTTAGCTGTGTGGGTGGAGGGATTTCTCTGGGAGCTGAACACAAACACAGGGGTTGGGCATTGCTGGAGTAGGGTTGTGCATGCGCTCAGAAGAGAAACAAGCAGCCTGAGCGCCACAGAAACAACAGYGAAGTACCAGAGACAGCTAGGGGAAACACTCTAGGTACAGTGAATAAAGGCCACTGAGGTCAATGGAAGGACGGACTCTTTTAAAATTGTCTTTTCTGCTTCTTTTCAGGAGTGAAGGTAAAAATCCAAAATAGTAAAAGACGTAGTTCCATGCGCCTCGGAAGTAAGAATCGTCAGCCAGCCAAAAAACCCCTAACCCACAAATCCATCCGGTCTTCTAACAAATAATCAGCTACTCAGGAGTGACTGAATTTAATGTCTTAAAGACAGCAAGCTTTTTTTCCTAGAGTCAGGGCATTTTTAAGGGATCTCCATAGGAGTTCAGCTGCCTTTTATCAATTACTGATAATCAGTTATAAATTTTGATAATTTATCCATTAATCTTCTGTTAAACTTTTATGAAGTCAGCCCCCACAAAGCATCAATGCTTAAACATTATTTGATGGGGGATCAGACTTGGCTAGGTTAGGGCTAAGCTGTGCCTTTTCCTTTTCTACTTAGCCAATGAAAGTGGATCATTTTGAGCCCATGGCTGCACATCAAGGTTTCTAAATACAGAATGATATTTAGAAAAGATTTCAGATCAAATCTACACAGCTCTGAAATTCATGCAAGTTAGTGGTTTTAGACTAGGTATTGACAGAAGAATATGTCATAAATTGAGGTGACTGGACAATTTTATGGCCCAGTTACATAAGGATCTTTCACCTTCAATTGGCCAAGTAAGATCCAATTTTAAACAATCTCTCTGCTGCCTAAACATATCACTAGCTGGCAAAATACTGAATTATTTAGAAATTCTTAAATGTTAATGCCACTCGTTTCATACATTTTGGATCTGATAATGGCTGTTAGACTTTGGGTATGACTGCAAGTGGCATTTATGGAGAGAATGATAATATTTTGTTAAGAAAAAAACCTTGGACTTCTAACTATATGTGCAGATGAAATTGGCTAGTAACACTTATCACCTATATTATGTTTGAAACTACTACCCCACAAATAAAAACCAGTGAAAAGCCAGCATTTACTCTTTAGGCCAGATTATTTGTGATCAATGTAGTAAAGATGAAACTGTCACAGTTTCTTTGTCCATGGATTCTTTTCAATAGGATATGAAAAATGGCACTTGCAAAATTATCTTATTTGTGCCTTATTGTTGCTGCCACCATGAGCTCCAGAGCTCCTGCCCACAAACATCATTAGAAAGAGACAATTCACTCCATGGGCAGAGTTTATACACCACTTTGTTGTGGTACTTGCACCAAAATTTCATCCATCATATCTTTTATTTACAAATTGTATAATCTTAAGTGTAGGATTATTTTCACAAGCATCTGCCATGACTTCCACATTAGCAAGAGAGAGATTTAGAAGTAGAGCATTTCGTTCAACCTAATCTTACCATCCTAGTTACACGCTATTGTAATAGCGCTATCATCATTGTTTCGGTAACAATAACAGAAAGTTCTGAACTAGAACCAGGCAGCCTGGTTGTATGGGTACATGTACAAACATAAGAAAAGAGACAGTCCTTGCCACGGGCGTCCTACAAATAACAGAAGGAAGAGAATTAAAGAGGTTGCCCATGGTACGCTGTATTCTGATTTAGAGTCCCCCAAACTCTAAATTGGAGAGTAGATTTTGCGTACAGTTGTACAAAGGTTTTCTTCCCTATATAAAACATTCACTTCTTTCTTAGCAAAGCCTTGTTTCTATGCCTACAGGGCAGTTTGTCAACCGCTCAGAAGCACAGATGCAACTGTTTGTTCACACTGCAAAATGGATCAGCAAAATTATCTTGCTCAATTAGATAGGGGCCATTAGACTGTCCAGTCACCCAACTTCAGGCAAAGCAGCTATCCCATTTACAGGGTGGTCTGCAGTCGCTACCGGCAGCACAGCTGCGGGGAGAAGCAAACTGTGGTGCTGGGGGTGCTGGGGTAGGAACTTAATAAAGAGGCTTTGCTGCCACAGAAGCTGCAATGTTAAACTGCACCTTCATTTTATATATATATAAAATATATATATGTATGTATGTATATATATTTTTAAAAAAAACCAACACACAGAACAGAATTTTTCTGCTAGTGTAATTACACTAGCTCTCTCAAAGACTTAACCTGAATTGACAAAAGCTGCCTTCTGTCAGCATGGCTGTGACCAGACCAGGGGTTCTCCTTAACAAAACTGTGTCAGCCGCAATGTGTGAAATTTTTCTATTAAACAAAAATACTGTCTTCTTACACTAGCACAGTGTCATAGGCTAACTTCTGTTTGCAGAGTCTTGCTTTGACAGCCGTAAAGCTATATTATTTGATGGCAGCATGGAGCCATACGGGGAATGAGTTGCTGGTCAACAAGGTTCAGATTTTAGTTAAGAAACATGTATGTAGCGAAAAGCTGACTGGCATCTTTGTTGGCATATCGTAACACTGAACAAACACTGCATGCATACAGTGAGCTTTTTTCTCACTCTTGATGTGCTCTCACGTTAAAGACAAGGCCATTTAGTAGAGCAGAGCTGCTGCCATATGTTGTACTTGCCCTGTGCCACAAGGATCCCAACTTCCTACAGGATCCTTCCTGTATCACCCAGGGATGGGTGCTGTGGTGGTCCCTTTCTTTTGTAAAGGCAAAAATCTCCACCAACAGTCTCAACCACCTCAAGGTATGAAGTAGGCCTACATATTTTATTAACGTAAGTTAATAAAACAACAAAAAAAMCAACAGCAAAACTGATTGCTTCTGTAACACCGTTATTCGGGGAACCACACAGAGGACTGCAACAGTGAGGTTACAGGGCTTGTGACTCCTTGGGAGCTGAGGTGCTAAGCAGTAAGCAAGATGAAAAGGAGGAGCACCAACAGGGCTGAGCAGGATACCCCACTCCTGTCTTGCGCTACAGCCAGTGACGGTCTCAYGTCACTACTTAACAGGAAGGGCTTGTTATTGAGGTTAAGAAACGATTCTTATTTACCTTAAAGAATCAAGAGAACTGGCCTCTGGCATGAAGTGAAAACTCCTGGGATGCTTGTAATAACCTGTGTTCTTTCAAAACTAAATATCCTGCTCCTGTCCCTATAGCTAGTCTCGCACTAGCTATACGAGTGCTAGTAAGTAAAACAGGCCAGGAACCATTCTCTGACCTTGAGACTAACTAGTATGACAAGACTCACATCTGCAATGCTAAGCTCTCTTATCCCCTAAAACAGAGTAGCCACATCCAGACTGCCCAGTATGTCTCCTTCAGGCCACCACGCAACCACAGAGCCTCGCTGGGATTACAGTTTCAGGAATGGTCCCAGTGGACAATTGCCCTACTGCCCCAGAAGGAGGGAGACTGGCAAGCATTTTGTGTGCTGATGCTTCAGACTGCCCAGGCTTTGTTTTGGGGGAATGACGATCAGCTTGTGCCACAGCCCTTACTAACAGTTTGACAGTATCGAGCACCGCAGGACAAGGCTTGTACTTGTGAACTGGCTCTGTTTAGTTTAATAGTACAAACACAGACTTGGAGTCTTCTACATGCAAAAGGGTTACATGGGTTCAAGGGCAGATCGGACAAGTACTTAGAAGATAGGTCTACTGAGAGCTGCTAAATAGCCAAACCACATCAGCTACAGAAAATCCCCTGAGCTAAAAACAGCCAGAGATTAGGAGAACAGTCAGGAGATGTGTCATATATGGTTGTCCTGTTCTCACTCTTTCCTGGGAATCAGCTCAATGGCCAGTCTTAGAAACCGGATAGACGGACCTTTGGTCCACACTGGTGAAGATATGCTCATGCTCTCAGGAGTCACAGAAGCCGTGAGTGCAGCACTGAGCTCAGTTGCCCAAGACTTTCTCTTTATACATATGTGTAGATACACGCACATGCATTTGCTATCTTTTTCTTTTTTTAAAGACCTCCTCCTCCTCACCGAGGATACCATGAAATGGCAGGAGAGCCATGCTGTCACTGCAGCTCCAGCAGTGGTCTCAGAGGGAGATGACCAGAGCAGGGAACTTTGTACTCAGGTGCAGCCAGRTGTCCAAAATTTGAGCCTAACTGAGTTTCCTACACATTAATTAGGTAGAGAGTACATCAGGGTGTTTCACTTGTTTGCAATAAAAGCTTTCCTTTGGAAGGTGCCTGATAAAATAACTTTAAATTAAGAAAAGACAGGAAATTAAATGCTTTGGTAACACTGAGAAACATGATACGAAAGTGGAGAGAGTGGAAGAATGAGGATCCACTTGAAAAATGTCATGTTTTAGCAGTTTTATTTAATTTACTCATGTCACAATGCTGTTCTTCCAGTCATTCCCCAAAGAAAAATCCAGTAACTGGCTATATAATAACACATGATTTGTGCACCTTTCCCGCTTTGGTACCACGTAGGAGTTTTCAGAGATCCTTTCTCCCTGAAGAGAGAAAATGAATCCCAGGGAAAAGAATAGCAGCGGTATTGCCCGGCTCCTGGTGCTTTCTCTCCCTGAAGTGACAGTGCGAGGCAGAGGGCTTTTGGAGAGGCCACGGCAGCGCTACAGGCAAGCGGCAGTGCCTCCCCCCGCTTTCCAAGCGGAGCGGCAGCGCGGGCGGGAGGCTACGAGCCGGGCCGAGCCGAGCCGAGCCGAGCCGAGCCGAGCCGCCCCGCGCCGAGCCGCGCGGCGCCGGCACACCAGGGTCCCGACCTTCCCCTTTTGTCCCCTTGTCCCGCTCTCGGGAGGCGGCTGGGAGCGGCGCCATCCACCCGGGTCAGCCCGAGGTAAGACTGACCTCCTCCCCGGGGCCGCCACCGCCCGGCCGCGGGGGGGCGCAGCCGCTGCGGGCGGGGAGGCGCCGGGGGAGCCGCGAGGCCGGCCGGTCAGCGCCCGGCCCGGACGGAGGGGCACAGAGGGCAGCGGAGCCTGGGCCGCTGCCACCGGCCCGCGGCCATCACCGTGCTCGCTGGTGCCCCCTGTGGTTCAGCCCTGCCCGTTTCCACAGTTCCCGTTTGCCTGTAAACCTGGTGTCCCCTCCACTGAGGTGATTAATAATTAATCGGATCCAGCGGAGAGCAGCCAGAGCATGACTTGCCACATACACAACTTATTTTACTCCACTTTGCAGTTCCAACACAGAAGGGAACAGCTTTCTTCCCGAAATTGTTGCTGCATCTTGACGGATTTTGAGCTGTGGTGCGACCTTCATGCCAAGCCACATGATTTTTCAGGACGTGTTTTTTAGCCTGAAAGATCCTGGTTAAACTTCCCTTTGCACTGCTGGAAGCCTTTTACTCTAAATGGAGCTACTCTTGATTTATAACCTGCCCTTGGACGGAGAGGAGCAAGGCCGAACACTGCCTTTCAGCAAACATCCCCGTGGCCACTGTGTTCTGCAGGTGCGGCGTGCATTCACCTGCAGGCTTGACGAAACATGCGCTTTTTATTTCTCTAACTATGGCCAGTAAACTATTTATGAATGGCAGTTAAAAAAAAAAGCTGAGTTTTTGTGGGCAAATTTGAAGACAGTTTTGTTCTTCAAGGCACCACTAATCTTGATACAAAGTAAATGTCAATGAGCAAATGAGCAATCCTAGAAGATGTATCAATACCTGTCCTTTATATGTTAGTGCTTACCTGGACACAGAACGAAGTGCATGGTAGTCACTCAATTGACCACAGAAAGCTGAAGGTCTGAGTCCGTCACGCAGCCTGGAACCTGTGCGTCCAGAGAGTCAACATATTTCTAGCCTGAAATTTATCCCACGAAGCCATTCCCCCTTGGGGATGGGAGTAATAAAACTAATAACAAAGTACTTGTAAGAGATCAATTACACTCTGTAGAGTGGGTTTTGGACACTTGTCTGGGGCTGCTAGTCAGGTTTCGGAGAATGACATTAATGCAGCACCTGGAAAAATGGTGGTACAGTGTCACTATTTAATTTCCACCTGAAAAAAAGCTCTGAAGGTAAGGGCTAGAAATTTCTTACTGATATCAGGGCTTAATACAAAGACATTAACACATATGGGTGAGAAATGTCGCACAGAGCCCTATTTGCCATTAGCTAGGAAAGCATTGTGTGCAAGGTAAAGTATATATTATGTCAATGGAATAGTTACATCAACTAGAATATGAAACTAGAGTTCCTAAACTGCTGCTGAGATGCTGAGATGGAGCCTGCCTTCTGCTTTATGTAGATGGGCAGCGCGCTTTCTTCGTTATTTGATTAGCAAAATGTCCCTAACCACATGTAATTTTTTCTGTTGCTGCCTCCCTGACTGACTATACTTCTCCCTGGCAAGAGCAGAATGCAGAAGGCTGCCATCTTCCCAAACTGTTTACATGATGCTTCTGCTGATGACAAAGTAGCAACAGTAAAATATAACCATAGACACAAAAGTGTGCTACTGTATGGAGAAAGAAATTGAACAAGATCCAAAAAATAACAAGTGACTTTTATAATAGTATTCTATTAATAAACAAAACCAAAATACATTAAGGATTAGAAACAAGGACACAAAGGACTCAAAAATATTCATAGTTACCTATCAGAAGTTAGATCTATTGTATTATTTTAACAGATTGTAGTTTACAAAGATTCACATTCTGTCTCATATTTTAACATGGAAATATGTGCACGTGTTTAAGTAACAGCTTTTCCAGTATTTGTAGAAATTATTTTGTTTGAAGTCCGTGTACATCCCTTTCATGTGAACAAGATTCTTCCTCTTCAGTGAAAGAACAATTCCAAAGCTACACAGAACTGACCAGCAGCCAGCTTTCAGGCTATTTTCTGTGAGCCTTTCTGTGTATCCTGTGAGGGAGTGATGGACAGGTCTGACAAGCAGAGGGCCTGGAGTGATGTGACAGAAAGATATCACAAAATTAAGAAAACAGGGCTGAAGGAGGGCCACCTCCAGTGCTTGCATGTAAGCAAGGAAGTGCCTACAAGGCACCATTATGGGGAAGTGCCCAAAACCCTTTCTGGGAAATCAGCACGTGGGGGTGCCTCTCCGAAGCACCTGTACACTCATGCACACAGCATGGGGAATAAACATAATGAATTATAGATCAGTGTGCAGTTGCAGGACTATAATCTTGTTGGGATCATGGAGATGTGGTGGGATGGCTCCCATGACCGGAGTGTTGCAATGGCGCGATACAAGATGTTTAGGCCAGGAAGACAAGGAGGGGGAGTTTCCCTTTATGTGAAAGAGCAGCTGGAGTGCATGGAGCTCTGCCTGGGGATGGATGATCAACCAACTGAGAGTTTATGAGTAAGGATTAAAAAGCAGACTGATATTGGTGGCATTGTAGTGGGTGTCTGCTACGGGCAGACATACTAACAGGAAAGGAGGGGCTCATCGGGGATGTGAAGGTCAAAGGCAGCCTTGGATGCAGTGATCATGAGATGTTGGAGTTCAGACCGTGAGAGGAGGAAGCAGGGCAAAAAGCAAGATCACAGTGCTGGATTTGAGGAGAGCAGACTTTGGCCTTTTCGGGGATCTGCTTGGTACAGTCCTGTGGGATAAGGGCTTGGAGGGAAGAGGGGCCCAAGGAAGCTGGTTAATATTCAAGGGTCACCTCTTCCAAGCTCAAGAGTAGTCCATCCTAAGGAGCAGGAAGTCAAGCACAAATGCCAGGAGGCCTGTGTGGATGAACAAGGAGCTCCTGGCAAAACTCCAAAAAAAAAAAAAAAAAAAACACAGACAGGATTTTAGG
>JAYKAV010003028.1:166966-240596 GCA_035582835.1 Phoebastria nigripes | reverse complement strand
CAGAGACACTGTCCAAGCATGCAGAGATGTGGTTAGGAAGGTCAAAGCCAAAGTGAGACTGGATCTGGCCAGGGATGTCAAAGGCAACAAGAAGGGCTTCTGTAAATACATAGATGACAAAAGGAAGACTAGGGAAAATGTAGGCCCATTGGTGAATGGGACAGGGAACCTGATTACACAGAACATGGAAAAGGCTGAGGTACTCAATGCTTTCTTTGCCTCCATCTTTATTAGGAAGACCAGCCTTCAAGAATCCCAGACCCCAGAGACCAGGGGAAAGACTGGAGCAAGGAAGACATACTCTTGGTGGAAAAGGATCAGGTCAGAGAATACTTAAGCAAACTGGACATACCCTGATGGGACGCACCCACAAGCACTGAGGGAGCTGGCTTTGTCATTGCGAGGCCACTCTCAATAATCTTTGATTGATTGCGGGAATTGGGAGAGATGCCTGAGCACTGGAAAAAAGAAAATACCACTCCTATCTTCAAGAAGGGCAAGCAAGAGGACCCAGGGAACTACAGGCCAGTCAGTCTCACCTCGAGCCCTGGGAAGGTGATGGAACAGCTAATCCTSGAAACCATTTCCAGGCCCATGAAGGACAAGAAAGTTGTCAGGAGTAGTCAGCTGGCTTCACCAAGGAGAAGTCATGCTTGACCAACCTGATAACCTTCTACGATGAAATGACTGGCCTGGTAGATGAGGGGAAAGCAGTGGATATTTTCTACCTGGATTCAGTAAARCTTTTGACGCTGTGTCCCATAAGATCCTCATAGAGAAGCTGTTGAAGTATGGGTTGGATGAGCAGACAGTGAGGTGGATTGAAAACTGTCTGAATGGCCAGGCCCAGAGCGTGGTGGTCAGTGGCTTGAGGTGCAGTTGGAGGCCAGTAACTAGCAGTGTACCCCAGAGGTCCATACTGGGCCCAATCCTGTTTAACATCTTCATTAATGACCTATATGATGGGGCAGAGTGTACCCTCAGCAAGTTTGCTGATGACACAAAACTGGGAGGAGCGGCTGATACGCCAGAGGGTTGTGCTGCCATGTGGAGGGACCTTGACAGGCTGGAGAAATGGGCTGACAAGAACCTCGTGAAATTCAACAAGGAGAAGTGCAAAGTCCTGCATCTGGCAAGGAACAACCCCATGCACCAGTATATGCTGATGGCCACCCAGCTGGAAAGCAGCTTTGCAGAAAAGGACCTAGGGGTCCTGGCAGACACCAAGTTGGACATGAGCCAGCGATGTATCCTTGTGGCAAAGAAGACTAATGGTATCCTGGGCTGCCTTAGGCCAAGTAGTACCAGCAGTTTGAGGGGGGTGATCCTTCCCCTCTGCTCAGCACTGGTGAGGCCACACCTGGAGTGCTCTGTCCAGTTCTGGGCTCCATACTGGAGAGAGTCCAGTGAAGGGCCACAAAGATGATTAAGGGACTGGAGCATCTCTCCTATGAGGAAAGGCTGAGAGAGCTGGGACTGTTCACCCTGGTGAAGAGAAGGCTCAGGGGGAATCTTATCAATGTCTATAAATACCTGAAGGGAGAGTGCAGGCTCCCAGGAACCAGGCTCAGTGGTGCCCAGTGACAGGACCAGAGGCAATGGGCACCAACTGAAACACAGGAGGTTCCCTCTGAACATCAGGAAACACTTTTTTACTGTGAGGGTGACTGAGCACTGCCACAGGTTGCCCAGGGCGGTTGTGCAGTCTCCCTCCTTGGAGATATTCAAAAGCCACATGGACATGGTCCTGGGCAACCAGCTCTAGGTGGTCCTGCTTGAGCAGGGGGGTTAGACCAGATGACCTCCAGAGGTCTGTTCCAACCTCAGCCATTCTGTGATTCTGTGTGACCGCTGTGAACTTCCTGGTCAACACTTTCAGATTTCTTCTGAAAACAGAGATGTTTTCCATATGAGCTGTTGGCCTTTATAGTCTCTCTCTCAAAACAAAATCCTGCCTGTTTTATTTTCCATGGTTAGTAATGGTCAGCAGCATTATTTTTTTTCTTCTTCTGAACTTTTATTCTATGACAAATGATCAACAGTTCTTCATTATCTTCCCTTCACACTTCCTTAATCCCAGTGCCATCTGGACCAAAGCATTCACCCAATTCCTCTCTTATCCTGCACAGAACACTTCTGGCCTATGCATTAAAGGTATATGCTTTACTGCATACCATACCTGTTTCTTTTGTTAAATCTAATCTAAGTAAATTGATTCCAGCATATCTTTAACCCCTGCATGACACTTTCATCACTTTCATCAAAACTGAAGACTGCCAGCTGCAAGCAACTATTCTTATCTGTTAGAGTGAATCAAACAAAATATAGCACTTTAATGGGCCAGACCACTATTTAGTGACTACAGAAAACAGTAAATAACAAAACACCTTTATTAATTTTGAAGGCAAGACATTTAATTCATCTTTGAGTCATATCTGAGATTTATGGTTTTCAAAACATTAAATACAACAAAACAAAAACATAGCAAGCCTCAGAAGCTACTTTACTCATTTCATAACAATAACTCAGAGGAGAAAGTGTAAACAGGTAAAGTATAATTGATACATCTTAGCTCTGACAGCCCAGGAGGTATGCAAAGCAGAGAGGTGTTCAAGGAGGCAACCAAACAATTAAAGGAGAGTATGCCAAGATAATCTGATTGAAAGGTGTGTGGTGTATATATTTCTATGTCCAACCTACATTCTGCCTTCTTTGTGTGAAGGTATTGAAACTGAATTGAATTAAATTTAGTTTTGAATTGAATTGAAATTTATTGAAAGAGGAGGAATATTCCCATCTCTTTGAGGGGTGTAATAGGGTGGGAAGGGAATGTCTAATTTTTTATCCACTCTGTAGCTGGCAGAAGAATGTAGATTTATTGATTACAATTAAAACAGAAAAAAAAAAAAATTATTCTCTTTACTCAGCTCCATTAGTGACATTTCCAGTCCAACTGGTAGATAGTACTAAGGCACTTGCTTCTTTAAATAAATTGCTAGCTCTTGGTTTTCTAATAGGTCTTTAAGCATTAGCTGAAACATTCCTATAGTGATAAGAGGGATTATATTAGCAGTGTTCTGATTTTGCACCATTTTTATTTGGCAATAACTCCACTAACTCAACTGCCATATTTAGAGAGGGTAGATTCAGAGCTGTATTTCTTAGAGAAAAAAGAGATACTAAATACAATCCCAAATTCCTTCAGAAATATTTAATTTATGACAGTCAATGTGGTGCACATTTGCCTTTTTCTCTCTAAATTCTGAACTAATGGCATTTATTATCATAAATGATAATAGTAAGTAAACACTTAGGCTGTTAATAAGTGTCCTGTTCTGGACATAGCTCCTTCCTGCAGTAGTTGCTTATGACTGAAAAGACTAACTCTGCTAGGGGAACTGCACTTACTAGGAGTAATTCACCTTAGTCAACGTGAGCCAGAGCAAAATTATGTAACAAACCAGTTATCTGAGCTAACTGGGCTCATTTTGGCACAAGTGGACTAAGGAACACTTAGGTTTTCCTCCTCCAGGGGCTGGGGAATCAGTAAACTACATGAAAACACCACTTAAAAGCAGCTGGAGAGAAATTATTGGCAGTAACCTAATCTACCAATACTGCCGTAGCATTCTGCACAGCTGCCCATGGCCTTAAGTTAGACTTTTCAAAAGGGTGTAAGTGATCTGGCTGACTGCTCCCTGATACAGTCCCCTGACTCTTCTGCAGCACTCACCGCTCACCATGCTCAGCTTCACAGTGGAGGTGACAAATCGTTCCCCTAAAAGCCAACATGAGTGACATCTCTCCATGAAATAGCACTAATGAGGCGAGAACAGAAATAGAAATGTTTAAGGAACAGGCACGTTCTGAAGGGATTTTAATTATACCAATAAAACTGAGGTATGACTTTAACACTATTACTGTAATTTGTTTTCACTTTTCTTGTGCTGTACTTTTAATACTCTGTTCTGTGTGCCATGATTGTTTAAAGCAGAAAAAAATCTGTATAATCATTACAAGCTTTGTCTGTAGACAAGCCAGTAAGGCAACTTTTACATAATATGACACTGCACAATAACTACACCCTAAACAAAAGCATGCTCCCTGATAAGCATGTGTGAATGTGTGTGTGTCTACAGAGCAGACTGCAATATTTGCAAACTTGGATACTTAAGCTTAAATATAAGCCCCTGAGGAAGAAGCCACATTTTTAAAAGTGCCCACCTCCTATTACTTGACAAATATGAAAGTCAGGCTTTTAAGTAATGTAGGTAACCGAATTTGTCATTCAGGTTCAAAGTTTTGAAAATATTCAGGCGTGTAAAGGTGCAGACAGGTGGCTTGTGAATTTTTCCAATGGACTGTCCAAATCTAAAGGTTTGTAAAAAATCTAATTGTGGGTTATATTCACATGCAAGACATGCGCTTAAGTCCTGCACTTAATCAATGGATGGAGCAAGGTTCCTCTGGAGCAGGATGTTCCCACATCCCAGGTGGATTATGAAGTTCTGAATACCAGTGTAGCAACTGTGTTCTTATGAGGTGCAATATCACTCCACATTTTCATCTGAGATACGGGTTTTCCTGTTCCCTTTCCAAACTACAGCTGTCTGATCTTATGTGTGCCATATCATAAGACCCAATGAAGGGGCATATTGCCTTTGCTCCTTCAAAAAAGAGAAACAAAGACAGAAAATATACTTGCTTACCCTTTTTGAAGGCTATCGATCAGTTCAGAGTCAAAGTTGAGATCCACAAAGATCTAGCCAATAGGAGAAACTGGGCACGAGGACTTTAATGGAATTTAAATAAGTTAATATGTTTATCTTTAGATTTATACACTTTCCCTTGGCATCTAACCTTAATCTACACAAGTTAGAACATTTTAGCCAAATCGTATTTTCAGTTGGCAAGTATTTGCCATTTTTAGATATAGGTCTACCAGCTGAGATAATTGGGATGAGCTGGCGTAGAAGTTTACATTAGCAATTGGCAACTTTCTTCCTAACTGTTTTCTTTGGAACACTGAACAGGAAAACAGGAGAAGATTGGCCTTTTTTCCTATGATTTATATGTGAAATTTCTAGGGCGTGGAAAAGCCACAGAAAGGTCTTGAAATTTCAAAATAAAGCAAATAGCATGTTGTAATATATTTTACAAATGATAATGTAAACCGCACATAAACATAAGGAGGATTTTAAAAAATATGTTCCTTGGCTGTGAACTTAGGGAACATTTAGAGTCAAACTGGGGTGACTAGAATAAAAATTTCTTTGTCTTCTCCCAAATAAACAAATTGTTTATTGTATTGAAAGTGGACGGTAGAACATATGCAGCCTTTTTGGTGGGTAAAGAGTCAAAAATGGGAATGTCCAGCTGTCTCTAGTTAATTTTTTCTTCCGATCTCTTTCAGACATCCCATGCTTTCTTAGGCAATCTTCTGCAAATGTGGACCTGGACCTTCTGCCTTTGTTGCCCAGCCTCCCACGTGCTGGTGAAATTCCAGCCATTCCCCACCCACGCGATGCTAAACCTGTCGGTCAATGGTTGGTGAGTAACAGTCACTCTTTCTCTACCCAGAGACATTGGATGGCAAGCCTTAAATCCCTCCCACCTTAATCTGTGAAGCAGTAGGTTATACATTCTATTCCCTGTTCTTACAAATCCCCAGAGCCTTTGCAATTCAATAGCCAAAAACTTAGAAATGTATGTAAATGAGCCTTATTAGTCATAAGTGTTTATAACACTATCTTTGTTTTCCAAGGGAAAGAAAACAGGTTACTAGACATTTAGCATGAATGAGCATTATAACTTTGTGAAATCTTGTTTTTAAATTCCTAATCGTTTATTTGCTGAAGTTACCCAAAGCTGATCTACGTTTCTGAAACTTGATAATGCTTTTCCCTCCGCACGTTTCAGTTTTGGCATTATAAATTTGTTTTAATTAACCCTTGCTCCTAATTCTGAAAAAATAACCATTAAAATCTGAGAATGACACTGAGAGAAGGATGGATACTTGCATAAGGATACTTAAACAGTATGAAACTGTATTTCTGTACCTTTGCTGGATAAAACTGAAATGGAAGTAAGTCCAGGAAGTTAACTGAATATAATATCAAGGTAACTCAGCTATATAGTTAAAAATATATTAGTGATCTAGCAAAGATCAATCTTACAGCCATATTGGTTCTCAAGAAAACTGAAACCAGTTGGATAATATGATTACTGAAAATCATTCTGCAGAGACATTTTTTTGGGGAAAAAAAATCCTGCACAATACCCTTAAGATTTAGACCATTTGTATTAGCAAAACTGAAGAACTTGCTCTATGATCAGCTAAACCAATTATTTTTTTTCCTCACAGATTGTATTTTTGTTCACTAAAACTCTACTCTTCCTACAAGTGTGGCAATAAGGCCAGCTTTTTCATGTGTTTTAAAAGACATCTCTCATTCTTTAGCTAGTCCTAAATTAATCATGTTGATTGGCTGGACAGGTCATATTGTTCATACATGCTGATTAACTGCTACTGTCAAATACTGTGTCATGGCTGAATTTCACCTTTTTTCATTGCAGACACTGAAACTTCTAATTTAGTTCTTTTGAGAGCTTCCCCACTTTCAAGTTGGGTTGAAAATGTCCATTGCAACCATTTTACATTTGTTGTAAAAATTATTTGAGGGAATTAGTTGGACAGGTGAACGTAGTTAAAATAGTCATACCCTCTTTCTAATAGCTAATAAAAACAGTAAGCAAAATATTTAATCTATTATCCCTCATTTAACTTCAAAGATGAGAGCCTCTTCTTTGTTTTTCACAGCAAATGGGCTTTTAAGATGAGATTCTATAGACATAATTCATCCTAAAAAATTCCAGCTTAAAAGAAGTGTACGTCTGAACAACTGTCCTGGTTTGGTAACCTTTAACTACTACCTAATTTCAGACAGACTTCCTCAAATCAGAAGTTATTACCCAAAATGAATACTAAGGTGACTTGTGTGAGACTGGCCTTTATCCAGTTACTGGCAGATATAGCCAAGTCAGAATACCCATTACCAACTGGCAGGCCAATTTATGAAGAAGAACGAAAGGACCTGGTGATAGGGTACTCACTTGATACTCAGTGACAGTGTATACAAAATGGGGTTGAGATGCTGTAGTTGTGTGAGTAAAGATCATTCATGTTAATATAGTTTTACACTAATTTGTTGTCGGTATATTTCATATATCTTCTCCAAACAGATTCAGTAGGCAATAGAAATATTTGAATGTAAAATGTAAGTGTTTTAACAGAAGAAAGGTCTGTTATTTGTAGCTCCATATTCAGCTGATACCAGATTGCTCAGTCTGCATCAGTTCCATTGTTCATAAATAAATGGAATACCTAATTTATTGTTTTGCAGTTTTAAAAGAAAATCTGCTTCAGTTCTTTGTGGAAAGGTACAAGTGATGGCAAATGTCAAGAATTTTAGAAACTTGGTTTGGATAATGTTACAACATTTGTCTCATGGGGAACCTAGTTCAGAGACCGGGTTAAAAGTTAACCTGCGACAAGTCTCATTTATGCTGGAATAATATTCCCAGTATACTTACAGCACCATAAATACTTTGAAAGAGGAATGAATTTCCATTAGTGAAAAAATAAAAAGCTTTGCCTACACAGAGGAGGATAAATTTCAATCATCTCCCCTCTTTACTTTGCCTTTACAAGAGGTTGCCATTAAGGGAAAACATGCACAACTTGTGCATATCAATGCCAACCCACGGAAGCAGTAGTTGAAATCACAGATGAGCAGAATAACTTTAGGGTGTGCAAGCTCAAAACCAGCTCCCCCTGCCTCCTGCTCCCCTTGTGTAGCCTTCAGTCGGCTGCCAAGGTAGGAAGGGAAAGGGCATGGGGGTGGCTTTGCTTTACTCCCCTGGAGGCTGTCTGCTTAGGCAAGTTGCATTTACTTCTTTGCCTGTTACCCTGTAGGGGCACAAGGGTGATTGAGCTGCTTCTGCTTGCTGCATTTGCTCTTCAGTCTGAAAATGTCAGAATGATTAAATTGGCAGCACCAGCTTTTGCAGTTTGGAGATCCGGAAATCTTGCAGTACTTGATGCCGTATTTGAAAGTGTCCATTCCTCTGGGCAAGTGATTAAACAAGACTCTCTTTTTATTAAAAAGAGGAGAAAGGCAGAAATAGAGCTCTAGCTTTCATGGCTTGGTGTTGTGTCCTGAAGGAATTCTGGAGGCTCTGAAACTAAACGCAAGCAGCTCCAAGCTCTTCTTTTGCTTTTCAGCTTGCCTTAATCCCATAATGTGTCTGAAGACTTTGACTCACGAATTTTAAACATTTAAAATAAGCAATTTGGACAAGCATTTGCACTGAACACAGAGAATGGGTAGCAAAGAGGTAGATCAAAAGGCAGCCAAGTTGTAATACTTTTCAAGAGACGGTGATAGAAGTCTTCAGTGACTTACTCTTTCCACTGCAGCAGCCACAGAAGGACTCTCTGCGAAGTGTCTCAAAAGCAAAGGCAGGATGAAGAGCAGGAAAAATGTGCCTATTTCTCCCTCTGCTGAAAGATGGAGCTGGGGGAGATCTAAGACCTCTTGCTCTGCCCTGTCAAAAAGTGGGCAGACAGAACACAGCTGATACAGAGTGGGAAGCAAGCTGCACATCTTTCAGATGTTCACAGAAATGTTCCTGGAGGCCCAAGGAAGGATTATCATACCCAGGATGCAAAGATGCTCAGGAAAGCAAAGATAAATAGCAAAAGGTATGAAGTTGATATGCTTAAAGTGCTTTCAGATCTAGTGGTGAATTAAATTACCTCAGATTAAGGCACTTTCCTTCCGAGTTAGTGTGTCTATATAGTGGTTGAACACAAATTCAGTTATGTGCATTGACATCACAGCTCAAGTTGATCCCTTTTATCTTTCCTGCATGTCCCACAGATGGTGTGTCCCTCCCAGGAGTGGTATGGATGCACCCAAGCTCTCTCTGCCTGTCCTAGCCCCAGATCTGGAAGTGGAAAAGTACATTGGAGAAGTATTGACACTGACTGAAYGTGAGCCAGCGTGGGTCCAGATGCAGTTTAACTGTATTATCTTGGCACAGTGCCCAAGTGCCCTGAAGCACTAGAGCTTTTAATAACTCAGTGGTACCATTGCAAAAAGGTGGTGTATGTCTCCTCATCAAAAATAAAGCAATTTTGCTTTTGTCTGTCAACAACTTGCCAGGAAGACACTAACTTGACTGACCCAATTTCTATGTCTAAATTCATCCTTTACTGTCACACAGAGCCCTTCGATAAGTTTCCATAGTCTGTCTTGGATTAAGTATGGTTCTTCTTTCCTCATCCCTGTTGTTTGAAAAAGAACTTCACAGCACTTGTGATTAGAAACTTAGATAAGTATTCTAGCTTTTACTTTCTTATTTAKTTATTTAKTTATTTAGTTATTTATTTAGTTATTTATTTGAAATAGCCCTTTGCCAGGTTTCTATTCCTCCCGTAAGATGGATTCTTCATTATCTGTATCATTCTAATAGCCCTTTTCTGTCTCCATTCCAGTTTAAAGTACATTTCTGTGAATACAAATGACTAGAACTATGTAAAATATTCTACCCTAGCTCGTACCAATGCCTTGTATAATGTAGAAGGCAGCAGCACTTCCTTGTATTCAGTGAAAATGATAGAGTCTGGACTTGTTTTTTTCTCTTTCTACAGCCACGTCACACTGGCAAGCTCCCTGTCATCCTTTGGTTGACTGTTTTATCCTGTTTCATATGCTTCTTTTTCACTTCCAGCTGATAAACATCCAGTTTCTAGAAAACGCTTTTGTCAGCAGTTACTAAGTGGATGCTTGTGTGCTTTGTACTATCCAAACCCATTGCTGCTGCTCTGTCTTAGAGGTCCCAGAGGTCATACTTACTGTGTAGTAAGGTAGTCCTCAGCAGTATCTTCATTTGGCAGTCAGCTAGAATGTCAAGAGCACACACCTTGTTCTCTCACTAATGACAACACTGTGCAGGATCCGTCCTGAGTCTGATGGGTATGCAATGCCACTGGTGATAATTTCATCTTGGGGACTTCCTTTTCAATATATGCCCACTTTAGCCTTCTGCTTAGTTTTTACCTCATCTGTCTTCCAGTTCCTATATTAACACCCTTCCTGAACTCCTCAAACAATAATTTCCTGTGTGGTAAAATACCAAATGATTTACAATAATCTACACTCTTAGAAACATGACATTTACTCTTATCTTACAAGAAAGTTATCTTGTCGAATGTAAATTATGTCAGACTAACCCAGTATGCACCTCTGATAAAGAAAACCACATTACAGTTTAGCGCTCTTTCCATTTGCCTCCACAGCTCATTGTTCTTGACTTTAAAAATCTGTGCTAAGGGCTCCTGTAGGGGTGAATAAACTGATGGGAATGCAGCCACCTAGATCACTTCGCCCATTCCTTCCCCAAAACCTTTCTGTAATTAGATATGCTATCTCCAGTCAGAGGGCAGGTTCTCTCATCTTCACACCACACGTTCCCAAACTGATAGAGTCATTAAAAACGTCTGCTACTGAACTTGCAGTTTCTTGTGTGCTTCTTTTAGTGTTTTAGCTGGTCCCTTTTTGTCTCCCTCTCCTTCTTCCTTCATTTCACCACAGTCAGCAGCCCAAACTCTGCTTTTACTTTGAATATGGTAATGAAATTACCATTCCTACTCTCATTCCTCATTAGGTGCCCTGTCATTACCCTCATAATCTTAATTTCTATTGAGAACTTAAGTATTAATATAGTATATAGGACATTCCCTTATTCATCTTTAATCATCCTTCTCTTCTCAGCCTGTCTTTTCTTTCCTTGTTCCTCTCTTGTATAGCTGGTGAAGACATCATTAGCATTTGTTTTTGTTTTCCTTCTAAGGTAAAGCTTAATTAGACTTTTAAGTAAATTTATTTCTTTTTTTTCTTAACCTTCAAGACAGAGCCCTCTTAGCTTATCACACTCTTTTTGTGCTCCAATTCTGTTTGTCCTTTTAACATCCTGTCTGATTTATTCATTCATTTTAGTAGGTCTGCAGCCCATTCCTAGCAATGTTTTCCTCCTTGCTTGGAAGTCTGGCTCTGGGTAGCAGTGGCACTTAGACCTCACATAATTCTGCTTGTACTCAAATCCATAAGCTGCTCTTCCTAGTCAATCTCACCAACTTGTACCCAGTTTCTCAAGATTTCTTTCTATAAAACTGAAAATCTGGTTTTGTATGTCATATAATCCAAAGTGATCTGATTCAATCCCTTCAGTCCAGCGTTATCTCCTACAACCAGGTCTTTTATAAGGTACTTGTTGCTTTCTGAAATTAAGTTCAGTATGAAATCCTGTTAGCTCATTGTGGTGAGTTGACCCCAGGCAGCAGTTAAGCATCCACCCACTCAAGATTATATAGTATGGACTATCCCTTTGGTCATTTTGGGTCAGCTGTGCTGGCTGTGTCCCCTCCTAGCCTCTTGCCCACCTCTTGCCCTACTCGCTTTGGGCTGCAGAGCAGGAAAACCAAAACCTTGATGCTGTGCAAGCACTGCTCAGCAGTAGCCAAAACACTGGTGTGTTACCAACATTGGTTTAGACACAAAGCCAAAACACAGCACCATATGGGCTGTTACGAAGAAAATTAACTCCATCCCAGCCAGAACCATTATATTCATTAACAGAGAAATCAATCAGCTGTCACATTCAACATTTGTGATCCTAGCATGTTTATGTTTTTTAGAATTTCCGTATCCCAGATCTGTCCGTTATGTGATACTCATGGTTTCTGTTTTTGTAAGTTATATATTCTTTAGGGATGACGAAGAAAAATACGGACAAGTAAAACCCCAAATGCCCTAAATCCCAAGGCAAATGTTAAAAATTAATATCTGGAGAGTTTTTAATGTGTCAGTTTTCAAACCCATCTCATCATATTGTGGGTCCTTGAATGTTAGACATATGACATTGCATGGGGGTTAATTTGACCCCACATCATCTCACATTTTATTTTCTTTTATGGAAATTTCTTGGAGCACACTGCAATCTGTACAAGGCTATTCTGTTGGACGGCAGCTTCTCCCTTTGATTCTTCAACTAGTGAGGTATAGTAGTGTTGTRCATAACTATGATCATGGTGACTACTGCTTTTCCCCTATCAGATGCCATGGAGAAAGTGCTTTTGCAACATTGTGCTAAGAACAGGAAGGATCTTTACCATCTTCCATTCCCTCAGATGAATATTTAAGTCTCAGACTAACAAGTTATCAGTATTATTTTGCTAGTAAAAAGAATAAGGAGGATATTTATCTATAATGGCAAACTTGCCAGTGACAGCTGTGTTAAGAAACATAACTCTTTACAACTAAGAAGGACAGGGCATGTCACTCATTTTGCACCATAATTTAAAAATAATTTGTTCTTTTGCTTTATATTTCTGTAAATCAGCATTGTGTATGCTGATTCATAAAAGTTTCATCTGTGTTAGAAGTTTTTATCTTGTTTCCCTTTGTGATATATTATGTTGTGCTTCTTTTATTAAGGACATTACTCACATCTTGAAGGCCAAGGTTATCTGTGTTGGTCTGGATGCTCAGAATTATCAGTAGATTTCTGTGTTCAGGGCCCTGCACATGCTCCTGAATTGTATAGGACCAAGAAAATGTGCTATAGCTTTTCAGTCTGAACCATTACTGTAGTAGTTAAAGAGATGCCTTCGTAATACTAATATTAATGAATCAGGAGCCTTTGTGTAGACAGTCATTAAATTCTGTCATTATTTGTAAATTTAAAATCCGTAAGCATTTTTTAGGACCTCACTGAAAACAATGTGGGAATTTTTCCAGATCTTCATGGCATCCTTCTTTCTCCATCACATGCACTCACACATGCACACAGACTTAGTCAAGTTTCAAATATCCTCAGCAGCAATGAAACCAAATAGCAGTGACGCATACACTGTTTTGTTTAGCTGTTCCTGTAGAAGAAATAATACTATATAGACACGGAGTTCAAAACAGGAAATGCAGATGGTGCAAAGGCAAATGGTACAATGCTGTCATATGTTTGTGGGAAATAAAAAAAAAATCAATCTTAAGACATCTGATAGTGGAAGTTCTGTGTTCTGTTGTCCTTAATTGCACCGAGTCTTAATGACGCTCGTGTCCTTGATCAGATTTCTCTTACTCCAAATCGCCCCACTCATTTCAACAGGACTACTTTGGGATTCATTACTGTTCAGTATAAGGTGGAGTATTATAATTTGGCCCTAGTTTAGTAACCATTTAGTTAAATGCATCCATTTTGAATGATAGCTATGGAACTCCTTTTCTAAGCGCACGCTGATAATATTTCATTTCACAGTGATAATATTAATTTCATTTCAGTTATAATATTCATTCAGGTCATATTCATTTGATAATGTCCACTAGCAAAGCCATTCATGCTGTGGAAGTAGTGGAAAAATAAAGACCATTTGATTCAATGAGTTATACATTCTTAATGTGTAGCACTGCTTACTTGTAATAATATTTCATTTACTTGCTTTGGCAACATCTCATTTACCAGTCAGAACCAGAATCTGAGTCTAGATATAAAGAGACTGATGTTCTTGCCTACTGCCACAGCGATGGCAGGTCCCATCCTGCCATTGATTTTGAAGTAGACCTCTCCAAAAAACACATTATGTGAAAGTCAGTACTGTATATGAGAAGATGGAGATATTCTGTGTGACTCCATTACTGTGACAAATTACTACCCTATCCCCAAGCACTTGTCTTAAAATTAAGAAAAATAGTTGCCAGGTACTCTCAGTTAATTTCATGGTAATGCTCTGGATCTTCTAAGTAATGTTGTATTTTGTGTTTTGACGGGGTTTTTTTGCTTCTAATTTTTAAGAAATGGACTCCAGTCTTGTAACTGTAACTTGCCACTTGAACTTTGTCTTTGAACTTCATGCCAGCACTGTTTGACTTACAGGAACAGTGAAAAGAAGGTATAATCCATCATAGATGACAGCCATTTGTTTTAAATCAAAGTTCTCTGATTTTAGCAATAAGTCTAAATGTTGAAATAAACAAAAACAGTTATATTTTTGCTTAAAAGTGGTTAAGATACCACAAAGCTACCAATTTCACCAATCTTTCAGTCTCCGGAATACAGATTTCAAAGAGGGATGAGGCCAGATGACTTCACGCAATTCTCAGTGAGAGAGAATTTATTAAGGTCAAGACAAGTCTAAATATCACACTTGATCCACAGCCTGTTCAGAAGTAGAATTATGATGAGTTTACTGTGCTCTCCGCCACTGTTTATCTCCTTATTTCAGAGCACATAACAATGTAATAAAATAATAGACAATCTGTGTGAATAAATAACTCGGCGTGTTGCTGTGCATTTTGAAAAGAAATTATAACTGCTTTAGAGTTTCCTAGCTATGATTTTGTGTTGTCACTTATTAATACTTTGCTTCTAGGGTAATCCACATGCAAATGGAACAATAAACAAAGAACCTTCTATGCCACGGGAGCATATTAAAGTAAGTCTTCAGAGAGTCATGTTCTACTGCTGGAGAAAACAGCCCTGAGTCAGCACTCCCTCCTCTCCTTTCCCCCCACCTTCCCTCCCTTCTTCACACTGGCAGGAAAGGAAAATTATTTCAGCGTGTTACACAAAATGTGTAGAATCAATGTGATCATTTCAGTCTTGCTGTGTACCAGCCGTGAAAGCTTATTGATAGCATCACCAGACATTTCCTAAGCTATTCAAAAATTATCACCTGTCTTCCCCACTTTCAATCTGACGAGACGTTAGAAGGTGTTATGCTTAAAAAAAAAAAAAAAAAAAAAGGCTGCACTTTCCAGAAAGACAAGTTTGTCTGCTTTGGTTCTCTGAGAGTTACCCACTAGTTTAACTTACATGCTCCCTTATGTTGCTTTTCTGTTAGAGTCTTTTCTGTGTCCCAGAAGGTAGGAGAGTAAAGCAGATAGCATCTACTTTTGACTCAATGGCCAAATTGAGAGGCAATGTATAAGTGGATGCAAGATCCGTATCAGTGAGTGGATGCAAGGCTTAGGGATACTTACCAAGCCCAAGCAAGTCTAAGCTAGTTTAATTTAAATGCTGAGTGTGGCAGAAGAAGGTGCTATACCAGGTTAGATTCCCTGGGACTAACTGAGGCCTGATCCAAAATTCAAAGGCTTAATGGCCTTTGAAGCAGATCTTGGATTCCCACTTGAATCTAGTGATGTGGTTAGCTGCCAAAACTGGCATGCTGTCATTGCTGGCTGATATTTTCAGATGTGGTCAAGTAAATAGCTTGATTTCTAGAAGTGTTCAGTACTCATTGCCCCTAAAGACTTAGTGACTGTGTAGCTGTATAATACATATATATATATAGGCTGTGCCAGCTTAGTACTCAAGCTTAAAAATTTCATTCACACTGCATACTGTGTTCTGCTAAAAACAAGCAGTGCTCAAGTATATGAATGAACTTTACACATAAGTTTTATACGCATAATAACTCATTCAAACCTTTTTCTCCTTTCTTTTCGCCTTCTCCTCTCACTGATTCTAGACCGACTGATCATTTTGGAGGTTGAAGATTTTTAAGCACGGGTGAAGACTAGCATGGATGACAGTACTGACAGCTTTCCACATGTCTCTACCAAGATATCACATTCTTGTGATAAGAGAACAGTCAAATTTCTCTGTGCATGTTATCCAGAGCCTTTGCTGAGATTGTCAACAAGGTTGCCAATTAGAAGCAATTGTGACATTTTGTTCATGTGTGTGATACAAGACCTGCTGACTAGGAGTTGCTGAAACCACCAGCTCATTTCACAATATTTAAACAGTAAATTACCATACCTAGCATTTTTGTCAACAAGCTGAGGGATTGATTGATTGGGTGTGTACATCCTGCATAGTGATTATTGTCAGCCATAAYTCTTCAACCTGTAACAGGGTGAATGCTGCTTTTAATTTACAAGGATGTCAAGACACTTGCAGACAAAGTGTTCAGGTAAGACTGCCTGTGCTCACCTTGAGTGATCCACTTGTACTCTCTCAGACCTCCTGTGTACAATGAATAGTGATTAATGCATAGGCTGTGTGAAAAAAAGGCATGACAGGAAAGGAGTGGGGAAAAAAAAAGAAGAAAAGTGCTGGCAGGCACAAAAGCGAGAATGAAAAACTCTGAAAGCTGACTTGTACTCTGCATAAAAAACATTCCTACCCTTTATTGTGCCTATGAAAATGCAAGGGGATGGCAACAATGCTAGACAGTGAAAGGTTAGTGCTCATGGAATAGAAGGTGGTCTTAGCGGGAGCTGTTAAGAGTATCAAAGTATATGTCAGAGTAGAGCATTCTTAAATCCCTTGATACTAAGCTCTCTCACTACTGGTGTGTATACACATTAAAATCAGTCAATATACTGCATATATTATATTGATGATGCAGCAAAGTAGAGTCTACCATTTGGAGAGTTCTTTCTCAATTGTTATTTGCTTTATGGCACTCCGTCAGAGGCCTGATTGCTGACCAAAACCCATTGTCCCTAAGGACATTTGCAATACTGACAGTTTCTTCTCCTCAGTGCACCCCTGGATGAAAGTGGCAACCATGTCCATTCATTTCTACCTTTTTTTTTTCTCTCCTCCTGGGCCACTACCTGTCTCTCAGTAAAGAACCCACACCTCACCCTAGTTTTCTCTCCCTTTTCATTAGCCATGCTGCAATGAGAAGAACTTCTAAGACCTATTTTTAACACATTTATTCTGAGAATATGCTGATCTTTCACCATGCATTTGTAAGAATTGCTTGATTTTGCAACTCTTCACATCTGAAAACATAATGCCACCTCTACTTCCTTCCATTTTTTGCTTTATTTCAGTATAAGTTACACAACTTCCTTTACAATGCAAGGGTATCTTCCCCACAATTTTCCTATTCCATTCTCACTTTTCTGCTTTTTTTGGTGGCTCATATGATTGCCTACAGAGATTCACCACAGCCACAACATCCTTCTGGAGCAAACTGAGATCACAGCACTACACTTGAAACACTAGAGGTTGCTAAAGCCTGCGTTTGTTCATTGAGTTTTCTCAAGTGAAACATGATAGATCTTACTGAATTGAAGTCATGGTAGGAACATTCCTCCTACTCTAAACATACCTAAACTAGCACTAGACAATTCATTCTCTGAATTCTCTTGCTCCTCGACTGTTAAGAAAATGCACAACAAAAGATCCTGTTCCAGTCTGTAAAAGGCATCTGTGATAAATACAGGATATCTAGGATACAGGAAATCGAGGATAAATGCAGGATCAAGGATTTCATCTTTAGGATCTATTTACACTTTGTTCAGACATGAAAGTTTCTGACTTAAGAATAGTTGGTTGCCTTGTTTTAAAATACATATTTTAAGAATACTGCCATAAAAAAAAGGTATATCTAAAATCTAAAAAGTAATGTTATATAAATTAACAATTTTATGTAAGATCAGATACACATACTGTATGCATGAGATCGTGCCTGATGTCAGACAATGTCTCCACAAGATACTTCTCCAGATAGATGGCTTTTTGAATCTTATATTGTAGGCTTCTCATTGGGTTGAAGAGTAGCTCCTGTAAAAAATTGAGCTATTTAGTGGTGATTTAAGTATGTCTCCTACTCTCATACATGCAAGCCTTTCACTAACAAAGGGCAGCCAACCTACCATTCTTCTGATTAGCAAAATCAGTACAAGGTGATCGCCTGACAAGGGGAGACTGTACTGAAGCACTAGCCATGACTATGATAATTGATTTTCACAGCTGCATGAGAATCCTAACTGGAGTAGTTTTGTTCTCTAGCATCCCAGCTCCTGGAGTCAAGTTATTATGCAAGGAACTCATATTATGTTCTCTTGAAAAAAAGACTGCTTAGCCAAAAAATTATAATGTGACACATACTTGCCATGCCCCTCAAAATGAAAAACAAATAGAAAGACACCCAGATGGGTTATTTTTAGTAACTGCATGGTTTCATAGACTTAATTTATAAGTAGTGAACACTTGGGGCTGCCAATCTGTGAATAGTCTTTGGAGGAGCTGCTTGGGCCCCTTTCCAACCTCTCTTCCTGACAGGAATTTCTATGAGGGGGGTAGGGAGTTTATAATGAACTCGCCCTGACATCTGGGCTGGCGGAAGCTAACAGGCCGCCTTTGTTCCCAGCAATTCCAGTGGTTTCCAGTACACTCCAAAGTCCCTCAGAATATTCTTGTTTCAGGAAGGGAAAGCAAAACCATGAGAAGAGATCCTGAGTATGGTAGCAAAAGCTGGCCCCCACTTCCAGGAGGATACACATGCAGGGGAATGGCAGGGCCAGCTGGCTGGACAAGGCCCCCACTGTGGCGGGCAGGATGTCCCATGTGATGACATCAGATTGGAAGGTTGCCCAGCTTGTGTGAGCCCATCACATAGTTTCTGAGCAATAGCATGGGCTATATTTAGAGAGGGAGAATAATAGATGAGACATATGGTGCCTGATTCTCCTTCAACCTCAAGTCTATTCATGTACATGAACAGACTCCCATTGATTTCAATGGCTAAGACTCCTCCATTTCAGCACCAGTAGCATGACTGATTTTACAATGCTAATGGAAGTGAAGTTCAGCCTAAGTAAAAAGCATGCAGTTTTGTTCTGTGTGCAACTGATGCTTTAAAAATAGCAGGGGAAAGATCAACTGTCTTAGCTCTCCTTCCTGCAAGGGCCTGTTAACACATTGTAAGCCTTTTCTGCTTGACTTACTAAGACGTCACTGAACTTCTCCACCAAAATTTATTTTATAAATAAACTTTGTTACTATGGTTGGTCAGAGTTGAGTCTCTGGTCAGAGACTAAAGCAAAGTGCTTTTGATGGGTTAGTCATTCTTTGCACTTTAAACCTACGTAGTTGAAGAAAGAAAAGTTGAAAGTATCTTGGGCTGAGCCCAACTCCTTGTCTTACAAGAGCTATGGAAAGCAGTGCAAAATTATTTACAATGCAAATGAAAATCCATTTGTGCCTGTTCCTTGGCCATTATGTGAAACAGACCCTGCTTTGTAATGCTGCTGATCTCTGTATAGTCATAAAACAGATTTATTTGCTTCTCATCTCCAGCAATTAACTGCTACAGATGTCAGACAATTATGCTGAATGACTGTGCTGTGCCTTCGTTAGTTTTCATCTTTTGTCCGAGTTGCCGATTTTGAAAGCTGCCCAGCTATCGAAACTCCACTTAAAGTGCCTAAGATCAGAAACAAGCCCAGGGCAGCAACATGGTATGATACTGGAATAAATAAAGCATTTGTTGACTCATGACCCATCTAGATCAGAAGCCCTCAAGAGTGTTTTATGGTAAAATAAATAAATAGATCTCTGAAGTTAACTGATTGCTCCATGCAGAGCAGACTCAACACTTAGTGTAACATTTGCCTCAACAGCACAAAAGCAGGCAGAGAGCTGCCCTGCAGCTCTGCTGTTCCAGACAGAGGAGAATCCAAGCAGGGCCATGCCTACTCCCTACCACCTGCTCTCCCCACCTTCTCTGAAGAAGACATGTCAGCACAGGGCAGAAAGTGCAGCCTTAGGCTTCTTTGAATTATACAGAGGGCTAAACAGTCCCCAGCTGGCCCAGGATCAGAGGAATGGACTTAAGTTGCTTAAAGCCACCTTTCTCACTGCTTACCAGATGCTTTTCAGCTGTGCAGAGGGCGAAATAGGTTCAGTAGAGAAGCTATCCTTAAACACAGCTTGGGATTCATTCTCTGACTCCTTATGTCATGATGTACCTTCTGTGACCTGGCTAACAAGGAAATCCAGTAGTACTCTACATGTCTTAGTATGTTCCCTTGCTAAGCCTTCAGGTGCTCTTCACTTCATGCTGCACTGATACCAGTTCTCAATTAAAACAAAGTGAGCCCAACATTCATAGTAGTGATTTTAATTTAACAAGACATAGGATTGTGGTCATCTTAGGGCACAGTTCATACCTTCTTAATTTGGAAGACACCAAGCATAGGCTGCACACATTTGAAGCAAACAATGACAAGCCATTATCATCAAGTGTAGATACAACAAAGTGGCCTTGTTTATCTTGCAGTTGCCCACACTCACACATTTTAAATATTGAAACCTTGATGTGAACACTACACTTCATTGTTGGAGGATCAGTCCTTTTGAGACAAGAAATCACTTTTCTAGGCATTGATTTCTGGGCTATGGTATAGAATGTCTCACTTGAAGACCTTTGGGGGAGTACTAGCTGCAAAGCATTTCCTATGGTGGCTGCAAGGAAAATGCAATGATTTTAGCAATTCACAATAGTTTCACCCCTTTGATACTAGTAAGAGTGGGAACTTAACTTTTTTAGGCTGTGGTGAATTACTGATGAAGTAATTTTGAGAGATCCTTGTGTTGGATTCTGTTGCATGTAATGCAAACAGAATATGCAATACAGAGCCACAGTCATGGTTTACAGTTATTTAAAAGTTATTTAAAGTTATTTAAAAATTCTGAATCTGCTACTCTGAGTCCAGCAGAATTTATTTCTGAGTGGGCATGGCATTTCTGTATTGCCCTGTGAGTGAGCATTTGTCTCAAGATTTTCAAGATGGTCTAGCCTTTTTACTCTTATTGCTATGAGATCACTGTCCTTAAATGTCACTGCCTTCCCTGATGTACAGGCTTGGGACAATATACTTTCTGTTTCATTTGATCACTCTTTCACCTTGGAACTTTCTTTCCCTGTATGCATATCTCCACAAAATCTGACAAATTGTCTCATCTATGTTAAACTACAGCACAGCATCACTGATCAGTCAGAGCTGGCCCCAAAGTGATTTTTTAGCATTTTCTTCAGGCACTGTTTGTCATGATCTCAACTGGTCTGCACAGAAGCATTGAACCTGCTCAGATTCTGGAGAAAGCATCCATGCAGGGGTCCTCGGTGAAAAGGAGCAATCCCGTCTATCGCAGACTCATTACCGAGTACAGAGAAAAGAATAAGAATCTGAGGTCAGCCTAGAGGAACCACAGCTGGTGCCCTCTGCCTCCCAGGGAGCCTGGCTGCAGCCTAAGCTGGGAGATTTCATATACCAGCTGGATTCCTGGGTAGTATCTGGGACTGTGTTTTGTGTAATGACAATACACCCCTCCTAAGAAAGTAGAAAGCATGAAGACAATGGTCAGACCACTGCATCTGAGTGGGCCAAAGTCAGAAAGTGGGAGTGGGACAAGTAATTTTCTGGGAACACAGAATTATTGAATTGCTGGAAACTGCTCCCAATTTGTGGATCTGTGCTTCCCAAACTCACCCTGAAAGGCTGACACACATGGCCAACCTCATCACGCCAGTAGGCCTGTCTCCAGGTACCTCTATGCTCTGGGATCTGATGCATCTTCCAAACTCATACTTGAACCAGATGGTAGCAATTTTCAGAATGCAGATGCTGGCACTGACAATGAATCAGACATTTGTTACTCCAAAGAGATTTTAATGAAAAGCGCAATGGCCTTTATCCATCTCCCTGGCAGCTTCCAGAAAACAGGTAAGCATGAATCATGCTTCTAATCTCAGCTATTGCATTGGGGATTAAAGAAATGAGCATGAGCCAGGGAAATAGCACCCCCTTTATGTTGTAACTGCACAAGTGCACGCCTCCACTGCACCCGCAAATATCATGTGCCATAAAAGCGTCGGACTGCGCTTGTTTGGGGGTCCCTTGGCTTGAAGGGCAAATTTTGCTGTCTGGAAGTGGGATGGATTGGTTTCTCACTACCCAGCGGAATATTAGTCTGCAAAGAATGATCATTTTCAGTTGGCCAACTTGCCATCCCAAGGAGCGTGTCTACACATCCTGTCATCACCAGTCACCTGCCTTCTCCACATTGTAAATTCTTATTCCCCAGGCACAGTGGTGGCTCTCAGTAACCTTTTAAAACCAGAAAGCCA
The DNA here is from genome assembly GCA_035582835.1 of Phoebastria nigripes. Classification (NCBI taxonomy): domain Eukaryota; kingdom Metazoa; phylum Chordata; class Aves; order Procellariiformes; family Diomedeidae; genus Phoebastria; species Phoebastria nigripes. Next base: position 218,599 of record JAYKAV010003028.1, on the reverse strand, counting down.
TCTTCCTTGGGAATCCTCCCCACAAGGCAGCAGGGTTAACATTCCTATGCATAAACATAAGTAACAAACAGAATAAATGAACCAAAGTGGACACAATACACTCTGGGATATGGGGCATTAGTCCCTTGGTGAATGCTGGTTTGCACAGGAATTGTAATGCTAATTTGGAAAGGGTATGATTGGGGGTTCACATGAAATCTGGGTCAAACTTGCACTGCCACAGATGGCAGAAATACTTAGATCCAGTATTAAAGATCATGGAGCCACAGTCTCATTGCCAGCTCTTTGGAAATTTGGAAATATGGAAATCTTTGGAAAGGAAACTAAACACAACACAGATGTCTTCATCTTGCAAGCCAAAAAAAAAAGTTTGAAAGGTCTGACATTTTTAGAAAGAATGACTGTGAGTTCACATATACAGCAGAAATACAGACAAACCAGCACACATAAGCATGTCTTCACATGCTCATTGTTGCTAGCAGAGAGATCTTAAAGATACTGTCCTGAAGGATCTGCAGTATTTACAGCATATTTGATAGCTGGACTTGTGCCAATGGTGCTCACCTGGTGTATAAAAAATACAATTTCCAAGACTAAACAAAATTTGTCGTGCTGGAGAAAAAGATGTAAAAGGTTTTCCTCTCTTCTTGACATATAGGCGCTTACAACTTCTAAGTTTGTGGCAATACTGTTTTTCAGTGTTCCTGATATGTAATTAAATGAACCAAATTGTTAAGTGTATCATGTGCTAGGACAGTATACCTAGACAGAATGTTTTAGCAAGTTAATTAGATGCATGATAGGAAAGCATTATATACATTTGTTTTGCAGGAATACTTTATTCAAAACTATGTAAGAGCTGAATGGGTAGATTTTAATCTAGCATTTCAAATTCACTCTTCTCGGAGGGCAAAATTATGATATTCACCTATAGATAAAAAAGGAGTTTATGTGCAAGAGAAGCATTAAAAGTTGGAAACTTAAGTCAGTGATATTCAAGTAGCTATGGACAAAGCGTTCAAGGCCGGTTTGGTACCAGACCAAATAAAATATCCAGACCCTATCACTCCTGCTTCCTGGCAGTTCTCCTCTTTCCACAGCAGTCTCTCCCACTCCTTCCTATACCATCTTGTCTCTCTCCCTCTCCCTGTGCTTAAGTAGAGGCAACAGCAGCAAAGAGCTTGAGGAAGAGGTAACTGCCAAGATGTGGCACAGACATGGTGAAAGGAGGCTCTGTAAGGTCCCTAAGCAGACCATGAGAGAATTGTCCTGACAAAATCCTGCTGAGCTTTCCATGGATACCCTCAACACAGTTTAGGCACTCCTAAATGCTTTTAAGTAATTTTAACTTGTATGGGTAAAAATAGCACCTCTCTGGGCCAGATAGTGAATTTCTTTTCAACAGAGAACAGCTATTTGGAGATGGGTCTGCCTTCACGGTAGGGTTCCTCAGGTTGTAGGAATTCTTTATCTGGACAGGTAGAAAGCTTTGAGGGGTAAGAAACTGCTCGTTTTGAGTAAGTTTTTATCAGAAGCTGAAAAGCAGAAAAATGAGTTTGTGCATCCTAGTTACTGATGTTTTCTGTGCAATTCAAAGCAGTGCAGGCCTCAAAAAAATCTTTTGAAAGAATTTTTAGAAAGCCTCTGTGGTCTTCACCCTACAAAACACATCAGAAAACACTACAATAAGGTTGGATTACCATGAATACCTAGACTCAAGTTAGGCAACCTGTTTCAATGTTTCCTCTCCAATACCCGTACCACAAGAGCCCATAAAGTCCAAATTCAGGCCTGTGCACCAAAATAAAATCTTCACCTTGCAAAAAAATATACAACTTCCACTATGCACTTTCATGCCAAGGCAAGTTGGGGAGGTAGTAATGGGCTTTAATAGGCACTCCCTGAAACTGCTACATACTTTACCTTCAGCCAAGGAGCACTCAGAAGATGTAACATGCTTTTTCTCTGGAAAACATCAGAGAATGTCAGAGAAATTACTCTCCATCTGATCCTCCTAATATCAGTAATTTGCCGGTTTGACATCATAAGAAGAGTGAGCACAGGGGATCTTTGACAAAGAGATAACCGTATGCCCACCATGAGGAGTGCAGCCTGCAAGTCAGCACAGCGCCAGCAGTGCGGAGCGGAGCGGGGCGAGCACAGGGCTGGGGTGTGGACGCTGAAAGCTGGAATGCTGCGTGGAGCAGGTGGGCCCCTGGGAGCTTTAAAGTGAGTGGGAGGAAGGGGCTGACAGAAGACTTTTTGGGAGGCTTTTTTTTTGTTGTTTTGTTGTTGTTGTTGTTGTTTGCCCTCCCCCAAGCCAACTGGGCAACACAGAGCAAGATGCAAGCTTTGGAGTGTGTGTGAAGGGTGAAAAAGGAGCAGATAAAGAACAGGCTCCTGCCTCAGGTAGGAAAGGTGTTGGCACCCTGGGGAATATGAAAGAAGAAATGTAAACAAAAGGCACAGTTGTGCAAAGCCTTGGAACTGAAACAAGCATGTAGCTCATCTTTGATGCCCCAGGTAAGTGAAAACTAGTTCAAGTTCTTAGTGCAATAATACCTTGCTCATGTTATGCATGCTGGCCCCATCTTAACAGTCTTACCCAGATACACACTGTGCCCTTTTGCTTCTGGGAAGCCCATTAATATATATGGAGCAAATATAAATGCAAATGACTGCTCACAAATCCCCTGTTACAGAATGGTGGTCATTATTAACTAAGCAAGCACTGGTGGGCTCAGCAACTAGGAGGAGGACAAAGTTTTTCATATTGTTTTATATGACAAAAGGAGCATATTTCTCCAAAATTACTCTCTATAGTTCTTGGCAACAGAACGCTTTTGAAAAATATACCAACGAAGCTACAAGCTTGTTAAATATTACCTTTAAGCAATTTACTGTCTTGCATGAGATCTGCTTTTTTGTCCTTGCCTATCTTAATGATGAGTTCTTCAAACAGCCAATGCAAGGATTATTCAGTGTTGTGTATGTAACTGTAGTTAAAGCTTAAAAAACCTAGTAATTCCTTTCATTCTCATGTTTCTAACTGAAATTTTGTCTTTCAGGGGAAGCTGAAAATAACCTTCAGAAAATGTCACAAAGAATTACCCTCTTCCAAAACTCATCAGTGGGCTTGGGATCACACACCTATTTTGGCAAGAATAGTACCTACTCCAGTTAAAAAGCCATCATTTACTCTAAATCTGACTTATTCAGAGCCATTTAGGTAAGTCAAATGGCACAACTGCAATTTTGAAAAAAATTGCATTTCATTTTATTTCAGTAGAACAAATGACAGATATAAAAAAAAAAGGAAAAATGGCTAAGGTAAGTAATTAGTTACAAAACTCAACGGATCTACTCGACATTGAAAAATGGGCTAAAGACACATGAAATATTGTTTTATGGGGAATATTTAAGGAAGCTTCCGTATTTGAAAAGATTCTGTTTCAAGAATAAAAAGAGGAAGAAAATATATATTATAGTCTTCAGTAAAATTATTTTAGAACTCACATTTCTTTTAGATTCATAAATAAGAAAAAGCCTTCGTAATCATCCATTTATTTTGTTACGTTGCTTCAAGGTAGAATATAGTTTCCAGTTCTTCGTATACTGCAACTTCATGTACATTTAAGTCTGAATTCCCTGGGTTTGATCCTTCATTTGAGAATAATTTGATGATTATATCTTAAGCTACAATAAAGATTGTATATAATTTTTGTGGGGAAATATATTCCTAATGACTTAAAAGGAAAGTAGCCCATAAATACTACATGATGTCACTAGCACTGACTATAATTAGTGGAACATATTTCCCAGTTTTCTGTGCTCTGCACTTGTAGCTGTATTACTGAAACACAGGCCGATAATTAATTTCTTTCTATCTTCAAAAAACATAGCAGAATATGAGAAAAAAATTCTCTCCAACAGACAGCTAGAGATTGCTGTGATATTTTTCCTAGTAACTTAGGTTTTCATTGAAAAAAACCATAGTCTGTAGTGCTGATTTGTGCAAAATCTTTTGTAACTCAATTTCTGCTAAATAAGAAACCGTAAGAGAACATAACCATATATCTCACATACTATTGCAGGAGACTACTTATTGTCTTTTTAGGAATATAAAAAAGGTAGATGACATCTATTTAGGTCAAATAAGCATTTATATGTGATGTCAGATATTTATAAAAACAATTAATTTGAAACACTACCTTTTTTATGTAACAAACAGAAACCTTTCAAATAAGAGAGTTATGGCAAGCCATATTCCTTCCATATCTGGACAAGCTGATATATTTTCCAGGGGCAATACCTGAGTCCGTGAAGACCAACATTTTAAAAAAAACAGTTCCCAATATTTGTAATCCAGTGATTACCGTCAATTCTGGGTATAGCATTCAGAATTTAGCAAGTTAACAGTTTTTTCTTATCTAAAACTCAGGCAGATATCAAAAAGAGTTTATTTGTACCGGAGTTTCATAGCAGATAGAAAAATAAAGGCAGGAATTTTAAAATGTCACATGTGAACTGGATTTGCTTAAGCAATATTCAGAACTGCCTGAAAATTAGTCCATAATGGTCAGGGTCTGTGGACCACAAGTTCAAAACTATCAGTCCAAGCACTTTCCATCAGGGATTATGAAGGCTTTGACATTTTGTCTTCCAAATAAAGGCAAAATTGCTTCATAATAATCGATAGCAATCTTTGGAGGAAGATCAACACAGGTATGTAAATCACATACCAATATTGAATTTTGTTATATTTTTGCCAGAATGGCATGTAGTCATAGGTAAAACGTTAACTCTATTAAAAAAGATTTGTTATATAAAAGAATTTCTCTTCTCTTTTTATCGTCCTATGCACCTCTCAAGGTTTCTGACTTACAAATTCAGAATGACAAATTTTCAAAACTTACAGAATTACAATTTTTACTCTGAAAATGACCAATTTGACAATGTAATTTTTGCCAAAGTTTTCAAACATTTTGTTTCTGTTCCAGCACAGAGTAGAAACATTGGGAAACCTTGAAAGCAGCCACAGATTTATATTTGCATCTAAGAGCGACACAGCCTGTCAGTGCAGAACTTTCTGGAAGCTGCTTTTTTAGAGCCTTTAGTTCTTACTGTTTATAGGCTACATTAGGCATTCATTCAACAAGGTCCTCAAGGCGCAAAAAATGCATTTTAGTTACATGTAGCGTGTCCATGTGATATTCTGGACTGGTAAAACTATGAGTCTTTTCAGTAGAGAAGTTGGTTAAGATGTGTGGGTTGTGTATTTCTGGGAGGGTAGCATTTATTAAGTGATAAAGAAAAATGAAGCATTTTCAAACTTTTGAAAAAAAAATTTCTTTAAGAGCTCAGTGATTGAGAACTCTACTGTACCTCTGCAAACTCCAGGGTTATCAAAAATACAAAGCTGACAGTGGCTGTTATTTCTAAAAGATTTGAGGAAAAATTAAATGGGCAGAGTATATACTTGCTGTTCTACCAGGAAGCTTAGACCAAAGGAAATGAGCCTTGGGAAAGACACAGCAAATAAAACCACAGACAGGTTGCGTGAAAATTGGTGAAACAATAATAACACATGAAGGCATGTGGCTCCAAGGATGATAAAGAGATATAGGAAGAACAAAAGACAGACACTAATTACAATCTGCTACGATTAAACTCTACTTTGACAAGACACAAAAGGAAAAAACAAAATAATCCAAAACCCTGAGGAGCGCAAAGTAGGTCATCAGCTCAATTACATGTATGAGCTGAGAAATGGAAGGGAGTTGCCAGAAATATAGGGTAAGTAATGCTGATGGTGATTCAAGGGATGGGAACTGTAACCTAGATATAGACAAAAGGATGGACAAGGCTTTTCTGATTGTTGTGATAAGGATATTCTAAAACCTCCAGGGAAATAAACCTAATTGTAGTCCATGTAACAACACAAACCAATGCAGTGCTATGAAAACAGATCAGTTCAGAGACATGGAAAGGAAAAATGAAGATGGAATTAAGACAGGTAAACTTTTCAGTAGCACACAGAGTGTAACGCATGGGGACAGACTGCTGTTTGTAGACATAAACCTGTGGACATACAGGTAGGTTAGGAAAGAGATTCCACAGAACATCTGAATTGTGTTTTTGTCAAGCATTAAATGAACTCAATTTCTGCTAAAAGGAAAGTCTAATGGTTCCCAAATCGTTGGACATTGCTGGACTTTATAAGATAAATTTCAGCTGAACAAAGGCAGCGAAGGAATGTAATCTTTTGATAACTAAAATAACCTGAGGTTGAGCAGAGGATCAAGACCTGAGAGAGGCATAATTATTGAATTTTGCCTGAAATTCAGAAATCTAATGAGACATGGACAGTTAAGAGCAGACCAGCATGCAGGAAACATAAACAWCATAATCAAACCACTAGGCTTTTTTGCACAGCAGTCAGGTTGCCTGTGCATGTTGGCCAACATTCAGTTTCTTCTAAATGCTGAATCTTCACCAAAAATTACATTTGTGATTATTCAGGAAGTCAGATTTTGCTTTTTTTAGTCATTACAAAGCAGATACTTCAGCATTGAAATGGATGGAATTATAGCATCTTAAAGTCGGTGCAAATTAAAGAATTGGGTAAAAAATTAAAAACTTACTCCAGTCCTGGGAGTCACTTTGATGACCCAGAAAAGCTGGAGACTGAGTAACATTAGTTTTAATATAACATACTTAGTTACATTGTCTTACAATATCTCCTTTGGAATGAACAGCTTCAATAAAGTCCTGGCTGGACACAAACCAACAAAAAAATTCAGAAAAAAGTCTATGGGGAAGGATCCCGATTTCTATAGTTTGCCTTTGACACTTTTTACTCCTGACCTCCTCTCTGAAAGTAAGCCGCCTGCGAATCATTGTTAGTTATTAATCAGTGCTCAGTTCTGAAGGCACATTTGAATTAAAATTTGTTTGTCCAGCAGGCAGTTTCAAGGCTAACCCTGCCATCATCTTTTGGGAAGTGCTTCTCTGTGTAGGGAAGGTCTTAAAATTAACATCCACTCCCACTCACTATAAAGGTTGGACTATACACAATTAGTATGTGCCTCTTTACAGAACAGATCAAACTTGGACCTTCTGTTTCATGAAATACCAGCATTTAGAAACTGGTTTCTGAGTTCCAATTTGAATATTTCTTGTAAAAAGGAATTTTGGCAAAAAAAGTGTTATTTGCAATGTTTCAGTTTAGAAAAGATCTTTCAAATACGAAAATGCAATTTTCATTTCAATGAATATTTTGGCTATATATAATGTATGTTAAGCTATGGCATATTACAGATGTCAAGCAGTAAGTTTTAATAGTAATCTGTTCTATTTATTTTATAGTATTTTTACTTTGGAAAGCATTAAGAACACCTACTTAATATTAAAATATCTTTGCGTATTTCACTAAATGAGATGATTGTTTGTTGTTTGTGTTGTAGCTAAACAGTTCTGTATGTTGTAATTTAAATCAAAAAGAACAGGCAAATGGCTTGTCATATCACCATACATTATCACCATGTAAACACAGGAGAAAAATAAAGTCAAAGTAAAATACATTTTGTGACAGAACATCATATAAAAAGTAATTTAACATTTTTTCCAAAGCAAAAGAATCAAATGTATATGTGAAGTTTCATCAAAATAGGTGTGAATTCCCTCAAAAAAGCTTATATTTTCAAAATGTCTTGTCTGACAGAAAATTTTCATGAAGATTTTCCAACCAGTTTTAATTGCTGACCTTAGGAGCCTTCCAGCATTCCATCTTTCCAGACCAAGTATAAAACTGAAAGACTTGTGTCTTTTTAAAGGGAGGACAAATTTCATGTGACTAACACTGTAGTTTTAGTGATGTTATTCCTCACTGTGAAACAGATTTGTGTGCTCGCAGTCAAACTCACGGGTTTGTGCATGGATGTTTTTTAAGCACATGGAGATTTTTTTTTTTTTTTTAAATAATAGAGGTACTTTGTTTTAACAGAGGGAAAAGCTTGAGTACAATGGAAGTAGGAAGACAACTCTTTTTGGAACAGTATTTATGTCCATGACAACTTATGTTAAATTTTCAATTTAAATTTTTAATTTAATTTAATTTAGATTTTATTTTAAATTCTCACTTGTTTGAGAAACTTATAGAAAAAACATGAAATGGGAACCTCACTGAAACTGAAAGGAGCTTTTCTGTGGCCTGCGATGTGGGTTTACAATTTCTCCTAGGTCTCTGGGGGAGGCAAAGGAAAAGAACGGTAGGAGTAGACATTCTCCAAAAGCCACAGATTGGCTAAAATGTTTTGAGTTTCAAGCAGGAGCTCTGCAGAAAGTTAAAAAGATACATGCTCCAGGTAGCTCCAGATAACATTTTTTGCTGTAGGTATTACTTCTGGATACACCAGCAAAGAAATCATCATAGGTTTCAATATATCAAATGACAGATTTATAATTTAAAAATTGAGGGTTTTTTGTTTTAGTGCCTAAGCATCTGCCCTCAACATGCCTGCACTGCTCACAGCACAGCAAAATCCCAGAGCGGAGCTGTTCTAAAGCGTTTATGGTCTAAATAACTGGTACTGGTACAAGGCAAGAGAAAAGCTTGTAGCACAAAACTCAAGTGAATAATGTGGAAACTTAAACAGAATTTAAAAGCAAAAGTATAAGCAACATTAAAGACAGAACAAGGCAGAAGACAAGGAACTAAGGAGACAAGTATAAATTGAATCAAGATAAAGGTGAAAAGACGGCGTTAATCAAGGGGGGTAGGCTTTCGTAATCAGCCAGTCCGTATGGGCAGGACATGTCAGAGCTATAGAAAGTTCTCTAAATACTCGGAAAGCTTTGGATTTTTTTTCAGCTGCTCTCAGGCTGGCTCTTCCCTGCAGGCCCCTCAGTGCGATTGCATAGCAGGGGAGGAAAGGCATTTGCAATTACTGAGGAACAATAACAACAAGGAAAAGCGAGAGGAGATTTCTGTTCCTCAGCTCCAGAGAATTTGCTGAACAAGAAAAGAGTTGTTAAACAAGTCTTTGCTTAGTTCAAGTCGAAGTTTAAGTCAAAGAAATGCTAAATCTGCACAATTAATTTCTTGGGCTGAATTTTGCCTCTGTGCAGCTGTTAAAAATTACGATAATTTTCATCTTAAAGCAGAACTCCCTCCCCACTATTAATTAAGACATCTAACACCAATCACATATCATAAAGAAACAGTGACAAACACAGTGTCTGACTACAATCCATACAATATTTACTTCCATCACTGAATCCCGTTCTTAGTGGTACCACAGTCACAGCATTGACATCAGTGGCTTAGCACAGGCTTGTAAAGTCCATTGTAACTGCTGGGCACAAAATTTGGCCCAACGTTAACATAGTTCATCAGAGATGAAGTGCTCAAATACCAGTAGTTCTGCACTTACCACTCCGAGCTCATGTCTCTTCTTGCTAGTGACAAGACCACAGAGTTCTTGTAATGCTAATACCTCACAGCATTTTAAAAGTGCAAAATTAATTTGGGATCACTTCTTTGGAAATATGAAATAATTCTAATAAACCTAATTGGTGGGGTCAAGTCACTCACCCACTGCTACCAAAGTCACGTCACAAAGAAAGTAGCAAAGGTCAGGGAAAATAAACTATCCAAAGGAAAACAAGGAGATTGCAGCACTCGTATGAAATGCAGTAGAGGGCTTTGGGTAAAACAAATAAACCCTACCAGGCCAGCAGTGCCATGAGCACTCTTAATCTTTCTGAATGACCCTGTGGCCAGTGCCAATGTCTGAGGACAAGAAGCCCTCCCTCTGCAGACTGAGGGAAACCTTTCAGCAGAAATTCAGAAGACTTGGGAAACAGAACTGCAACCAATGAATCACCAGAAATTATTATTCCAGGGAAAGAATTTGCTTTATATTTCTATGGAAATGGTTGTGGCAAAGCTGCTGTTGCATTGTAATGAGAACCTAAGCCTGAAAGCTGCTGTTGAAGGGCACAGAGCTGGTGCTATGCACTGGAGTCTGAACCACTGCTGCAAGTGGTCCGAACCGCCCAGTCTGATGCTCTTGTGCAAGGCAGGTGCAGCACTCCGGCTGCAGTTCTGGCATCCTGAGCTTTTTCTGAACCACACTGTGTTCCTGGGAGCATGGCTGAGTTCAGAGGGATAGTCAGCTGGGGATTTGGATATTGCAGTTTTTAATAGTGAGATTTCTTTTAAAAGAAGAAGAAAATAGCCTTTCTTTTCCTTTTCTCTCCTCCCTCCATCATTCAACAATGTTTTCTCAAAATCAAGTAGTAGATTCAAGTAGTTCAAGTGGTAGAATTGGTGTAGGTCTATTCAATCTTGTAACTTTATGGATGAATCTTCAGTTGGGATAAAATGGCAGAACTTGTTTCAACTTTTTGAGCTCCCAAAGAACACTTGTATCCTGATGTTCAAGAGCAGACATGCAGAGAAGAAACTTGAATTAAATCTTGCAATAAGAAGTGAGCTATCTCGACTCTTTCTATAGGACTTGAATGATTAAAAGAGTTTGGCTACAATAGCTGGTTATTTCTAAAGGTATGCTCCTGGGAAGAGTCCCCAGTCTTTAAAGAGCTGTGAAGACCAAGAAAAAAATCAGGCTACCAGCAATGGGAGGGTGGAAAGGTAACAGTGAAAACTCAAAGTTCCTAGAGCTCAATGGAAATGTAAATATCTCACTCCAGATTTCTCTCAGTTGTTCTACATTGTTTGCAGTCCSTTAACCTGGTCAAAAACCTCCAGACCACAGCTGCACCAGGGAGTACAGAGGCTGATGGAAGAAGTGTGTGACCTAGTACGCAGCAGAGGACTAGATCTGACGCATGAGGTCCTTTACAATATGCTTGTGACAACAGTCGTAATCCTAATATACATTGTCCTTTCAGGTTCTGTTTCTATGAAAGAAAAAAGTGCATATATACATGTAGTACACACACACACATATGGATACACATATGCATATACATATATGTGTGCATGTATGTATGTATGTATGTATGTATAGATATATGAGAGTCAAAGGAAGCACGGGAGGTATGTTGATCACAAACTTTTTTGACCAGGGCCCAGAAATCCGAGTCAGAGAGCTTGCAACTTGGTACCAGGGCTGCATGTGCTGGCATGTGGTTATGTACTGCCTGCTGTTGATCTTTGGGAGTTAGTCAGTACACCTCGGGCAATATCACAGGTCTTCTCTCCCTCGTACTCCCCCTACGCTGAAGCTGAGGAGAAGGGCTCATGCAGCCAGTAGCAGAAGTGACCCTCAGCAAGTGTCTGCCACAGGCAAGAACTCTAGAAACACAATATAGCTTTTCTGTCCAAAGGCATAGACTAGCTCTATTCAGGTGCTAATTATTCAGGTTAACTGTAGAAGAAATAGAAGTTTTGCCTCTTCCCTAGCCAAGGATAAATGCAAATGTCCCTGTATGAGGACCAGGTAAAAATTACCGGAGAACCTTAATATTTAGCTAGGCAAGCAAAAAACATTTTGCAATTTGTTTAAAGTACTTTAATGAATAATCCATACTGTTTGCTTCAGGAAAAATGTTTGAAGCCTACTAAGCACATGTAAAAATATTTCCTCATTTAAATTTTTTGAGGGGCATTAAATCAAAAATACCTTTTGGTCAACCTTGTGTATGGAAACTTTTTGTTGATGTAAGAAGTGCTATACTCCTGTTTAAATAAAGTGATTTTTTTTAAAAAAAAAGTACATCTTGAACTTTATAGCAAAAGACGGTGTATTAGTTAAAGTTGGGTATAACATAGCCTGCCATTATTCTAGTTTCTCCACACATCCTCTGCCAGTGCACTTCCTACGCAACAGCTTTGCTATTCCAGTCTTGGCTTATCCTCAGTGACGACTGCCAATTGTGCCAAACTATGCAGTTCACCTACAAGGCTTCAGCAAGTGAGATTAAAAAGTATCTATATCTCCTCTCCCTGAGGAGAAGTGGGCRAAACTGGTTCCTGGGAGAAAGTGCACTTTACCATTGTCCAGCTGTTTCTCCTTTTGTGACGGGGCTGTTGTTTATCTGCCAGATTGAAAAGGGCAGTTGAATTTTTATCTGTGGTTATTAATCAGCTTCAGTCTCTGCTAGAGTTTAGTGAAATGTTCTTGTTGAATCACTGATATGTTGAAAAACTGATACACTGAAGATGTGGCATGCTGGAAAAATTGCACCAAAGACACCCAAGTCGAATTTCTTCCGACAACTATAATGTAGGTTCAAATTTTCTGTAACAAGATACAGGGGATTATTTATTAAAAATAGAAAGGAATGCACAGTTATGGAAATTGAGAGAGACTTTTTATATTTTATGCCATTGTTGTTTTGTTTATACAGAAAATATTTTACTTCAAAGGCTGTTGTCAGGTAGCTTAGGCCTTATATTTAGTGACATCTTGTCACTGCTTCAGTAGGAAACTTTAATTTCCTATAACTATTACGAATCCAAGAAAAACAGTTTTTCTTTGAATTTGAGCATTCCCTTTCAGCTTTTGCATTCCAAACATTTCAACTCAGGAATCAGTAAGTGTACTTTACTAGAAACAAAAGCTGAGATTGTTAAAACTGAGTGATTCATTGTAATTGGTAGAAGTTATGTGATTTGGCACCAACTGCCACTAAAAATCCCTGATTAGTCTATTGCCTAGTATTGAAATTGGGTAGAATGCAAAAGTAGGAAACAAAACCATAGGTGTTAAAAAAGAACTTTTTTTCCTATGGAAGCGATAGAAGGCCTGTATGATTTATTATTGCTAGCAAAACTAAAATACGCAGCAGCTTGCACAAATGGCAGCTAAGCGGCTGCTGGAGAGGCCAGAACAGCTGCTTCATAGATATCTCAGTGCAAAAGATTAGTCTGGTGGTTAACATGGCAAAGGCAGGTGATACTGCAGGTATGTGTCTGCACTGCCTCCAATTTAGTTGCTTCACATCAGAGATTAGAGGCCTGTGGGACGTATATTGGCTGGTAGCTAGCGAGGGAACTTTGTATTTCTTTTTCTCAGTATTAGCTGGACCTCGGTTTAACTTCTGGCAATCATTTTGGTTCATCTTTGGGAGGGCAGAATAGTTTTGAAGAAACTTTTGTGGGTTTTCTTTATAACCAATCCCTGGTCATAAATTTTCAAATGAAAACACTTGCAGACCTGAAGCACCGCCAGCTCTGCTATCCTCATAACTGATTCCTGAGTTGAATGGCCAGCAAATGGTTGACCTGTAAGGCTGTTCTCTTGTGAGAATACACTCCTGGAAAGTGTATTTAAAAGGGACTTCAGTACAGATCACCCTGCAAATGTGACATGAGTTTGTAAAGGGGACAGGAAAGTGGGTAAGAAAGAATTCATGGAGAATGGGGACCAGGAGTATAAAGGAGTCATACATTGAGACATGCTGAATGAAGACAGGGAGCCATATGCTAAGACATGGTAAATGAAGGAGTGTGAAAGACAGCCATGTTCGCTAAGTGGCCAGAAGCAACTGGGAGAGGATGTGAGGCCAGGACTGACATTCTCCTTATGTTTTTTGCTAGCTGCTCTCTTACCACTCCTTTCCAAAAATCAGACCTCTATACCCAGTGTCAGCAAGGAGGCTTGAAACAGGGACAATCACTTCAAAAAAGAGCACAGCAACTCAAAGTAGCTGAGAATCGCAGGGGTAGGGACTTCTCTTGCCCTTTTGCATCAGTGAGCCTGCCTGCATATCTCAAGCAGGATACAATAAGAAGAACGTAGCAAGCAGGATATGAGGCTCACAGCGTGGTTGACTGCGTCATTGCTCGTGCACCACTCTCTGGAGTGTCCTAATCATCTATGTGCTTGGTGTGATGCTGCGGAGAAGAGAAGGGAGGTAAAAAAATCGGAATATTCTTTAATTCTTTCTTTGGAATCTTTTCTGCTTTGCAAAAAATAAGTTAAGGTGGCTTGGGTCAGTGAGGTGTCTGGTGATGGAGGAGTCTAAAACTCTTTATGTACTTTAAATAAAACAGACATTGAATAAAATACTTGAGCAGTCCTTGGACCTGGGACTGCAATTTGAGATTCCCTCTTCCCAGGTGAGTACTGAAGACCACAAAACTGGGGTTTTGCCCACTCCAGGCTGTGGATCCTGAGTTGCCTCTCCACCTCTGTCTTCAGTATTTCTTACTGGCTAGCTATCAGTGGCTCAAAGTGCTAATTCCTCCTGGCAGACTCCTACTAAATTTTGGACCCCATTCCAAGATGTCTAATTCAGCTGCTGCAGTATTGCAGACAGGCTTAACGCAGGCTGCTGGACTCCCACTCAGGGGGCTCAGGTGCCTGCCTCTAATCACTCCTCAAAATCTAGTCCTGTGACTGTAACAGGACACTGCTGGAAACCGAAAGAACTGCCTGCTCTTGGGAGCAGAATATCCCCACATTTTGCCGGTACACCAAGGAAAATTAACATTCATTTGGTCATTAAACTCAAAATGTGATGAATTCTCAAAACAAATATACAGTACATGGTGTTAGGCCAAAGGCAGTTCTGATCCCAAGGTATTATTAAAGTTTCAACATTTTGGCCCCTACCGATTTCTTTCATACGATTCTTAGAACTATTACTCAGACGGTCCATGTTAACTGGCAGGTGCCCAATGGCAATATATAAAGTACATATTTTACTGCAGTTTCTTAACTGGATAATTGATGGATTACAAGAGCTAGTATAAAATGAACACCAGCTTGTCCTTAACCCCTCCTTCTAGGCTTGAACCTTTAATATTGGTGCAAAAGAACAATCCTATAGCCCGTTAAGTATTCCTGATATCTCTGATAAATGTTGTCACTATTAATTTTTTCTTTGGAAGCTGCTAAACCTTAAGAAAATCAGAAACATTTATGTAGTCTTAGTAAAGATGGAGGGTGGATTACTGGGGTCCCAAATTCTGGACCAGTTGACTTCTGTGTACTGTTTCTATTGTGTAAAGGGGTAAAAACCACCACCTACTTCATACTGTCCAACTGCAACAAGGAAAACTTTTCCACTGGCATAAGTGGAGAAAGCACGATGACCCTAAATTCTGTCTCTCCAAAATCAATGGCAAATCTCTCACTCACTTCACCTTATAATATGTAGCATAATTTTTTGATCAGTACTTCCCTGAAAACTGCCTCTTCAAATATGACTAAGAAACACACTTGTGAGTGTTTTTAATTGCATTAAACACAGGAAGCTTTTACCATTCCTTTCCTTTGGAACATTTTCATTAGAATATCACTTGCACAAGGTCCTATGCAAGTGATTCACAAGCCTTTTTGTTTGCCATCTGTATAGGGATGAATTTTAGCCCTGAGTTTTAAAAAATCACTTTAACTCTTTCCTGAAGTGTAAACTAAGCCAAGTCTCAAAGCCGGGTTTCTAACTGAATGTCACTAGAACTGGAAAGAAATGGGTAAAAGAGAAGAAAAATAACAAGGTCATATAACCTGTTTCCCCATTTTTAGTGAAAAGGAAAGAAATAAAGCACAATTTTCTGATCCATACTGGTGCCTTCCAGCAAAAGGCAAAGGCTCTGAACTTTCCACCCTGTGCACTGTATTTGAATATGTGTAATGCATTGTGTCAGAACAGGATGGTCAACTGTAAGTACTGAAAAATAGTGACTCAGCCTCTTTCCTCACAATCATGGGGTTTCAGTGAATAAAAAATACTTGTCTTTAATTTGCCTTCTCTTTTTTTTTGTGCTGACCTTTTGAATGTCATATTTTTTACTTAATCTCTTTAGCTATAAGGAGAAGATGTATTTGTTTTTAAACAAAAGCTGACATTCTCACATAATAGGATGAGTTCAAGCAATGAGGCGTAAGGAAAAACAACATATATCACAAGCATTTTATCACAACAATTTGCAATGCTTCTAAACTGTCCACAGTTCTTGCTGATTTGATCCTCTTGAATACAGCCTCTTATATTATACATACAAAGAGCTGCTAATTATTTAGTTTTTCTAGCACAACCCAGTGTAAAGATTCCTGTAAACCTYATTTAATACACCCTATCACTCCATGTGTAAAGAAGCTTTAGAATCTGGCAGATAGAAAGCTGATCTTCAGAGGTGTTCCTCCTTTTTGTCCCACAGAATGATGTCTGGATTCGGATGAGAGGTAAGAATACCCATTTTCTTTTAAAAATCCTCATCTCCCTCTGAAAATCCCCATTTCCTTCCTGGTATTTGCATAATGAGCAAAACCTTTGGCAGTCTGCCAAGTTAACTACTGGCCACACAACAGCCAGGCTGAATGGGAACCCTGAGAGCAGGCTGTCTCCTCATGAGGGTGGAAAAGCCTATATTTCCCAACAACCTCTTCTTTTAATGCAGTATATAATCCAAATAATTACTCTTTTCTCTGGGAAAATCCCCCCTCTACTTCCTTCAAGCTGGAGAAGATCCAGCCAGACTCCATCCAACCCACTATGTGGCCCTGTGGGAAAAAAAAAGCCCCCTACTGCTAGATGATGTAGTTGCTTGGGTAATTTAAGCAGTTCTTCATGGCTGAATATTTAGGCTTCACTTCCTATTGCTGATACATAAGTTCCCAGGCCTTGCCTGAAAACTTACTTGCAAAATTTAAAGCATTTGGATGTTGTAGGTGAACACTACAGGTTTTAGAAGAAGCCAGGTTTAGGTTACCTTACACCTCAATTCTGCGCAAATTCATTTTAATTTTGATACCCTCTTCAACTAAGCAAGGTTGTAAATTCTAACCAAAATGTCACGGAAAATTCAAATGGGAACGTGGGCTGGATTTTTTTTAGAAAGCTGATAACTCAAAGCATGATAATACTATGGTTGTTATTATGCGAGTTAAATAAGCCTTGATAATCTGATAGGGATGTTCTTCCTATAGTATCCTAAATCTCAGTTTGCAAAGCAAGGCCCTGCAGGTGRGGGTAGGAATTTTGACATACTTGTCTGTCTCTGAACCTCACCACCTAGTCATTCTTAGAGGTATATGCATCCTGCCTAGTTTTCCATGCAGCTGTCACAGTACCTCAGAAACTATAGTATGTGTCCATATTCAATCCTCTTATAATCCTCCTCAGTAAACTTTTTTAATATCCCAACAGCAAATGCATATAAATAAATTGATGCATATAAATAAATTGTAAGAATAACGGAAGAGCTTTACTACTAAGGATATGGAGCTGTCAGGATATAGATATTCTTACGTACTATGAGTACATGCTTCAATAAGATGTTTGCTACTTCCTCTTAAGATACTGAGTATTATACGCAAGTCTGGGGAATGAGGATATTGTCACTGGTCAATGGGCACAGCAGAGAAAACAGGAAGGCTCTTGTGTTTGTACTATACTCAGAGCCAAGAGCTAGTTTCCGTACTAATGACAGGAAATGTTGAGCAATAAGAGTCTTGCTCCAAAAATGACATTGAAAATTAGATGTTGTAATACTCCCTTTAAATTACAGGGTGAAGGATATAGACAAATAGCAAGTGAAATGGTGAACAGCGAGCTAGCCTTAACTGAGCAAATAATTTAATTTAGGAATATAGAAAAGTAATTACATTTTTATGTTTACAAGTGAGGTCCATCAAATATTTCTGCATTCTCTATTCCAAAGCAATATTGCTTGCCCTTGATATCTGGTAAATCTCAGTAAAGGATGGTCAGATTAAGCAGACATGTACAATTATGTGAGAAGCCTACCCCTAAAGACCAAAGTAAACAGTAACATCTGATTGTTGCCTAAAGAATGTATTATCTCTCTACTTTTGTGTAAAATTCTCAATAACAATAGTGGGGAAAGGCAGGGTGTGAAACTTCAAATCCATATTGGACCCTATGGACCAGACACACAAAATCTATCTTACTTTTCTGAAAGAACTGTATCAGTTATGAGCAAAAAAAAATGTAGGGAGATGTAGGGTTTTAAATAGTTTATTGATATGATTATTCCTCACTCTTGTATTATGCCTCATCTTATTTTCATAAGAAAAGGCACTAAATACATTACTTACAGCTTTCCAGTGCAGCTAAATCTGTCGTTCCAAATACAGTTCACTTAAATACCAAACGTGTAACTCGCATTTGTAATCCATTCCACACTCAACTATCATAAAATCTATTAAAACAATGTGCAAAATTTCTTACCTTAAGAAAACCTCCTATTCTAGATTTGAGAGTCATCAAGCATAATATTTAGCTTGTGGTGAGGGGCAGAATATTCTTTCAGCCCAATGTGACTTTTGGTGTGGTAAGAAGAGATGGGAGTCCAGAAGCTACCAAGAAAAGAGAAGAAACATTTATCTGGCTTTAAAAATGAAGATAAGCATTTGTTTGAAATTGGGCAAGTAATGTTATAAGGAGTCCCAGTGACATGACAAGCAAGAAAGATATACTAGTCACATGAATATCTCCATATTTCTTTTGAGTGTGAGTAGTCAAGTCATCATAATTTCTCTGCATCCTTTACCCTTCTTCTATAAAGAAAAGTTCCTCTCTTTGGGATAAAGTGAGCAACATTGCATGCAGTATTTAATAAGTGGGTAGATCATTGTTGTTACACCAAGGTCTTTTTCCTGAGTGGTATTAAGTAATATAGAGCCATTTGTTGGGAATATATAATTAGGATTATGATCCTATTTTACATTTATCACCATCAGGCTGTACCTGCCATTCCCTTGCCTGGTCGTTCATTACTGTGAGATAGTTCTTGATCTGTTTGTTTGACAAGTCTGAATAATTTGCATGACTTGAAAACGTTGTCACCTCACTATTTCAGATTGTGTATGTATAATTCAAGTATCCAGGTCTCAGCAGTGATTCCTGGGGGTTATCACTGATAACTTTTTAATGTAAAACCAAACATTTCTAACCCTGCCCTTTATTTCCTGTTTTCTGCTGTTGTTAATCCACAAGAAGATACCGTTCTGTGGTGATTCAGTTCCTTTTAAATGCCATTAGTGAAGGATCTTTTCAAAACCTTTTTGAAATCTAAGTACCCCAATCATACCTTTCCATATGCTGTTGACTCATTCTAAAATCTCTAGCAGAGTGCTTGTGCTTGTTTGAAAACTGTTTTGTGTAACTATCAGCCAGGCCTTGTTCTCATAAGACAGAAATTAAAATTTAAAGGAAAGCTATTTTTATCCTGTTGTTTTGTGGAAACAAGTAATGTACGATCACTTGGTTTGCCTTCCAAAACTTTTTAAAAAAAGGAATTTCAAACATATTAGGCAATTTTTAAACCAAATTAGAATGGTAACAGTGGAAACCTTGAAAAGAACGAAACTCTTAAACTTACTGGTCCATAAATGAACTGGCAGAGAGCAGCAAGACTGGTTATTCTGTAACTGTGGGAAAGACTGCAATAAGGCACAAGGGGGAGAATCTTACAACTACTGCAAACATAGGTCCATCCCCTTTACTAGGCACTAGAGAATACATGCTTGAGAGAAACCTTGAAAATTGGGGAAGCATTACTCAGGCTTTTGTTTAATAGGAAACCAAGTTTCCTTAGTGCCAGTCCTCAAGGAACTACTTGTTCCTTAGGCCAGGAAATTTGTATATCTTACAGATGATATATGTGTCTGCACGAGAGTTTAAAAAAATTCTAACCAGGACCTCCTATTTTTCCATTCTGAATGATCCAACTGCCTCTTGGGCAGATACTTACAGAAGCTGATAACATTGTAGAGTACATTAGAAGTAAACAGATTCTTATAACAAGTGCTACAGTCTTCATTTGGCCTTTTTGCTGCAATAGACCGATTTATGGGATACCAAGTCTCGGATCAAAACTAGCTGGCTAGAGCTTATTTGGGCATGATGGAAACAATATTATCAGTTTGGAGGCAGCAACAAGTAGAAATGTCACAGATCAGCCACCTTATCTGGTAGTATTTGCCTGCTACTTGTTACTCAGATTTAGAAATCCTACAGTCTTTCAGGATCCTCAGATTCTTCTGTAGAGCAAGGTGTTTCTTGATACCTTCTTTTTGTTACTTCAAAATTTATACTTCCGTATGTTCTACAATTAACGATATGATGGAATCATTTGGGTAATTAAAACTCTGCAGCTGACTTTTAGGTAATTAGGTAGAAGTTTTAGATTTTTAACTCATAAAAGTCTAAAAAGTTTGCAACATGAGAAAATGTGACGTTGCCTTTGTATTTAGGCAATACCAATATACGTGCACCTGGTGGGGAATCTACAGTTAAGAAGACTCAGTCCACAGACTGAGTGACAGGAGGCTAGTTGCAAAGAATCTCCATGACTGATCTTTGAAAGTCATCTTGATGTTGAATATGTTGAATCTGGAGGCATGCAACAGGATGTTCTTCCCAGCTGTTTGCTTAAGTGGTTTACAGATTAAGAAATCCTATAGACAAATAAGACTGGTTTTCAGTTGAGGTGAGTTGGAATGGTGAGCCATCATTTTATACTTAAAATTTTGATAGCATTTTAAATTTTTGTTAAAAGTTCCCTGCAGTGTTGCTCACTCTACCCTAGAGGTGAACTTTTGTATATAGTAGAACTATAGGATAAAAGGATAGAGAGAAAGATGATGAGTATTATGACATGTAAAGAACGGCTGCTGTATCAAGTGAGACTAGATTGTCTAGGACTCCTCAGGGCTGACAAAGAAAGCTGTAACACGTGATGGAGGAGGTGATTTAAGTGGTGATTTTTCATAATTTCTTGTAACACTTTCCCTGAGAACTGAGAATCACCAGTGAAATTACCACAGGTAAGATTTAAAATAAAGAGGACCTTGTATAGCCAGTCTAATTTTCACTCATTGTGTTCTGAAGTTTTTCAAAGATTAGCTTGCTGCACAGGCATTTGAGGACATAGGGATATCCTTTCTGGCCAGATTCCTCACATTATTTACAGTGGAAAGAGTTTCTCCTCCCTGCCCCAAATGTAAATTAGACATGATGGCAGGCATACAAAGAAGTCTCCATGGATGTGATGAACTTAATGTGAATTTTTACTGTTGTGACCTTTAAGAGCTAGAAGCAGTTCCTAGAAGATGGTGGATCTCTGCAAGTATCCCCTTTTTACAAGTCAATAAAACTACCAAAGATAGCCAAGGAAGTCAGCCGCATGTTGTTATGGTCCTGGAATTCCACCACCCATACTCAGCTGTAGCATCCTACTGCTATCACGTGTTCAGCTCTCTCAGGACATAGGCACACAATCATTTTGAAAACAGCTGGAGTGGTTTCAGATATTCCTGCCTTTCACCTATTTCTTACTGGACTGTGGCTGGAGCTTTCAGTCCCTGCTGTGAAGTGGCAGAAGAGGAGAGACTGAACCTCTTTCTGCAGTGTAGACTCAGTCACAGAGGATGTTACACTGCTCTGTGTTACAAGTGGTCTGATGAGTTATGGCTTAAGCAAGCAGAAGCTCCCTGAAAAGGTCCTGGCCATTTGGAAATTGTAGGTATATATGAAATAGAGTAGACCCTAGATTAGATGATGTTCAGAAATAAGTCCTGTGTGAAACATGAGATTCATATCTACAACAGCTGAYTATTCTCCCTTCTTTCTTATAACACTCAGTCCTTTTCCTTTCCCTCCCTCCGCTCTTTTGACGATACGCCAGCATCAGCTCCAGTTAAAGCAGCTCCTCAAAGCTACTACTCAAACGAGTGGTGGCCCCATGGATACAAGGAGAACTTTGGTCACCATGTGGGGTATGTTTGTGAGGAAAGACATGCACATGCACACATTTCAAGTCTCACAAGACTGTGTCTTCCCATTATCTCTGTATGCTGCAAGGTTTCAGCTTGACTTTGACAGTACACTTTCTTCTGGAAACAACAAGCAAAGGTGTCCCTTCTTCTGCACCTTCAGCCCTTGCAATCAAAAAGTGTCAACCATCCACACTCCACGCTCGAGGCTGCCCAGCTGAGATGCTGGAAAAAACAGTGACTGCTAAGGCAAGGGCCAAATCACCTGCCTAAGCCTACTGTAATTCACCTTTTTGATGCAAGACTGTCTCCATCTCTATCTCTCAACGGACTAGAGCCAAATAAGTGCTCCCTCCTTTCAGACTAATTCAGCTGCTATATTCTGGATTGTCACTGCTTTTCACCCAGAGGAGGATCCCCGCTGTTTGAGGAGCATACTGTTTCAGGAGCATCCTCAGAGACCAAATTCCACATGTCATCCTTGCACTACAAGCTCTGCAGAAATGACAAAGACAAGATGAAGAGCAGCAAAATTACCAAAATGAATGTGATACAACACACGGTAGTGGTATACCTTGACCACATCTCTGAAATGTTAGCAGAAATTGTATGGGAACCATAAATAACACACAAATAGTTAATAGAAGAGAGTTCCTTAATGTCTTCAGTAGATCTTGGCCAAACTACAGTTAGTACATTGCTGAACACGTATTCTAGTTATGTAAAACAAGAACATCTTTCTTTGAATTTATTTGTGTCTGAAATAGAGCTTCAATCTCATATGTAGAGAAGAAGCAAATAAACACTTCAGTAAACACACAAAATCAAGGAAACATGCAATTAATATTTTCTGAGGTCATAAGCGATTAAGGAAAGCAAACAAATGTCAATAGCATAATTTTTTTCTTTGAACTTCCAACTTTGGAAACATCTCTAATCTTTTAAGTTAAAAAAAAAAAAAAGAAAGAAAAAGAATAAAAGAGAGGAAGCAAATACAGATTTTGAGTGGAAATGCCATACATGTGAAAGTGTCCACTAAGTACTTTTTTTATTTTTCTTCTGTTTCTTTTTGGACATAAAATACTTATGAAATAATTWTAATCCAAAGCCTGTACACTAGACATTTCACTTTTGTGTTCTTGCTGTCATTGCCAATAGTTTGTTCTTTGAAGGTCTAACCTCAGGTGCCAGTCATAGCCTGTTAAGGCTAGGCTACATCCTCTTGATCACTTTCCAACAATAAAATGCTGTAAAATAGTTTCTGTTTTTTAAGATTCAAGTTCCATTTGGAGCATGGAGTGAAAGGAAATTTGGAAAGAATGAAATTCAAATATTTCTGTGTTTACCCAGCTCGGCACGATCCTTGTTATTCAGCAATTTACAGTTTAAAGTTTTGGATCCTGTTTTATGGTGTTTACAGAAATTAATTGCACTTGATTTTATTTTAAACTTTTTATTTTTCATAGATGAATGTTTATTCCTAGCTTTATCCTAAAAGAAGAGTTAAAAGAAAACGGCCTTTTCACATTTTCTAGGTGTTTGAATCAGTTACCCTGGATCAGTATTTAAATTAATTTCCCAACAATGAGTTTGACTTGCAGACAATTTCATAATAAAGTGAGGTAAACAAGTTGTTTAAAAATATATAATTTAAAAAATGTTGCACAAGAGTTACTCATTCCAAAGCATACTTTTGATAGAGAGCTAGACTTCTTTTGCACCCACACATACAGAAATATGTGTGCAAACAAGGATGGACACACATAGGCAGTCACACAAGGAATGGACGCGTGGAAACAGAGGAATATATCTTTTATTTTACTTGCTATTAAGGTACTTTTCTTCCAAGTTTCCCTACCTTCCTAAGTTTTCCCTAAATTCCCTACAGTTACATTTGGTTTATACCTTGCAAGGAGCTAAAATCACAATAAATGAGAATTGTCATCTTTTCAATGTCTTTTCACATGTCTTACATGTATTATGATCCACAGGAACTGCCTTTTCCAGAATTAAAGCTCTCTCGACTCAGACTACTAATGTGGGATGAACAATTTCCAAAACTGGCATTAAAAAGATGAGGGTGACAATAAGGGACAATAGGGGCAAAAAAAAAAAAAAAAAAAAAAGAAGTTCTACGCATAGAAGTGAGTATCTCCACCTTTGTTGAGAATTACCTCCTTTAAATCCATTCATACCACGTGGAGTGCTCTGAATGTTAAGCTATATTAATCAAACAGTTCAATTTCTAATGTCCATGGAAGACAGTATTTGAAAACGCATAGAGTACATTGCATATCTGGATTATTTCCTACAAAATGTGGATGTTTTAAAAAAAAACTGAATGAGAGCTGAAAGTACACCTCTTTCAGTTGTACTTGTAGTATAACTGGAGTATACGCTGAAGAAAACATTAAAAAAATTAATCTTTTTTTACTACTATGATACTAATGGCCCTTAGAGAGAAACATGCAGTTTAACACAAAAATTCAGCATGATTTCTTTGATTATTGTGGTAGGGGGAATCATTTTACCTCTTTTTTAGCCTCTCTGAAAACAGCAGAAGCTCTTGCTAATTTAGAAATCTTGTTGCTCTTCTATTGAACTTCCATAGCTGAGATATGGTTCAAAATAATGAGGGTGAATACATACTTAATGGTTTAAAGATAGACTAGTAAACTCAAGAGAAAAGACTGACGTCAAATATGGTCTTTTATCTAACTGGCTATTTTACTGCATGTTAATGTTGTGCAGAAGAATATGACATTTAAATCTGTTTTCTTAAATCAAAAGAAAGAAAGAGAAAAAAGAAATGGTGTACCTTATAATAAGGTATACTCCTAGTTTAAACAAAAGTATTTTTAGCAAAAACAATAGTGGAAACTTTCAGGCAAAGTCTTTTGAATTTTCCAGCTCTTTGAACTATGGTTCACACTGGCATGAACATGTTTTTTCTGGCTCTCAGCTGAACACATGTTGAGAGCTGATGCATCATTTCTTACATTTGTACCAGTTAATTGTTTCAGTGAATGCTGCACATATATCTACAACTTAATCAGGGAGTGCGATTCTCTGTATAACTTGACCACAATATTTCAATCTTCTGCATCAACACACATTTTGTCAACAACACTCCATTACAGTTTCTGGCTTCTACCTTGAAGAGCCAAAAAATGAATGAAAAAAGATAAATCGCCATATTTTTTTAATCATCAGTTTGTTCTGTTCTTGCAAAGAACAACCATAAGCTCCAATTTCTTTCCTTTCAGTCTGATAATAGCTCACAGTATTTTCCAATATTGCATTCTCTGCATTGCCTTCCAATGAAATTCTTTTGTTTAAGTGCTCTGCCAGTCTGGTTACATATATCTCAATGACCTATTGATTTCTTATGTGCTGGTCCTGACCATGCGGTCCTCAGATTCAGATACACAGCAGTTGTTAAGAACAGTTAGTTATAGGTACAGTATGTTTCTAACAGATCATTTCAGGAGAACAGTCATGTAGTATTTAGAGTGAAAAAATCAGCTTGACCATATAAAGTTTTCAGATCAGGTCATAGGAAGAATACATGAAAGATCCACAGGCTTTTATATCTCCTCTGCACCTTTTTAAGTCAGTAATTCAGAAAGAAAGCAGAGTAAGTTTATAAGCAGGAATCATCACGTTCCTTTCCACTCCTATTGCACTCACTACTCGGACATATTTGATTCAATATCCATGTTTCCTCCATTCCATGGCATGTGAGTCCCTTTGTAAAAACTTCTCAGTCTAGCTGGGCTTTTATTGGGTTTTCACGCTATTAAGACTGGTTTCCTGAGTGGGTCTTTACTGCTCCTTTGTTGCCCCAAATAAACTACTACAGTCAGCATATTCCCCTGAGAAAGAACAAGTTTTGGAATCCTAGTACAGTGCTACTGATGATTTGCACCCATCTGCCCAACACTGCTGATTGGTTTTGCAGAAGTAGATCATGATGTTTCTGAAATGGTGTCAGAGAGTCTCTTTACTCAGACTTCACCAGTTGGCCTTTGAATTCTAAAGAGCCTGGTTAAACCGCTATTATAAAAAGAAGAAATAAACCGAGAAATGAACCAAAAAAACCACCAAGAAAACAGTCCCAAAATGTTAGATATAGAGATACATCGGCATACACACCAACAGGCAAAAATACATGAGAACCAATTAAAATTAATTGAAAGCTTTTTCTGAAATCAAATAAGCAGCGAGAAGGGAAAAAAAACCCCACAACTCACCAGCAAAACCAAAAAACCCTAGCAACAACGCTGACTTCAGTGAGCAAAGCAGGACAACATTATCTGACTCCCCGCCACTGGCAGTTCTATGCTTTTCAAACATCACTTGCAGCATGSTCTTCAGATTATTGATATGTTAATTGCATTCTCTTTGGGTTGGAATTTTGTTCCAGAAATAACAGTTCAGATCATATCCATTTTTGCTCTGTGTTTTAGGAAGAGTCCTCCTGAAAAATGGTAACAGTTTTAGAGGCATTGCGTTAAAACTGACCTTTGAGCATTTGTGATACAGAAAATCAATGAGGGAAACACACCCATTTGTGCATCTATCATACATATATTTTCTTCTCAGCTATTGTCCATTGTAGGGTATTTATCACCTTAGCTCTTCAGGGAGGAATCCGTTCTAAAACTGTATTTGCCTTGTGGTCATCATAATAAGGCCCTGATCTTGATCGGGCTACCTAAGCTTTGCTCTAATGTGTCCTGAATAAGAACAATGTCCTTGATAAGAACAATAAGGAAGCTGATAGATAAGAAAAGGAAGAATTAATACTAAACAAAGCAATACAAAGTGTGAATAATCTGAGTCATCCTTTCAAAGGTGTGTGTGGTAGAACAAAGTAAATCAATCCTCTGCTAGTAACATATAGTGTTTACAGTACAACAGCACTTAGGAGATACTCATGCCCAATTAATTCCCTGGGACACAATGAACACTGCTGCTGCCTCATATCTGAGGTAATTTCTGCAAAGCCGTAATGAGATGTTTCATAACTGAATAGTTATTACTTAAACTAAAGAGGTGGGGTAAAGAGCTATGGATAGGTCGCATTGTACGAAAAAACCTAAACATCGTGCTTTGTAAAACTCTATGAACATCAGAACGTTTTTTTCTGTTCCTCCTTGTATCCTCTCATTCAGTATTCAGGAAGAAATTTTATGCAGTCTGAACAGTCCTGAAAAACATAAGTACTCATAAATGTGCAGATAATGAAATACCGCCCAGATATTCTTGACTGGTTAAATGCAGTGTAAATGATATTTCACTTTCTAAATAACCACCTGGTCTTCCCCCAACCTTAGCAGTCTGGGGACGTTCATAATAAGGAGAATAATGGGGATTAGGGGAAAAAAAAAAAMCCAGCTTCCATGTAACTGTCTGTATGGGCATCTCATGAACTTTTCTTTTTCATCACTGTTCCTTACCTACTACAAGACAACTAGACCTTTATCTTGGAGACAACTTGGAAAAAGCATAAAGTTAATTCCTCTTATCCACAGCTGCAGCTCCTTGTTTCATCATCAGTTCTACAACTCTACAGCAGATCTTTGTGTGATAGAAACTAAGGCAGGAGAGATTTCCTTTTGTTTTATCCACCGGTACGTCTCCTGATCCTACCACTGCCTTCCCCAGATTGACACCTTGGGTAGACTACATCTAGGAATCCATCTTGTTATATAGTCTTAACCTCCTTCATAGCTTCCTACCCATCCCCTTTGCTTCACTACTGCCTTACTTTATATTTCTACATAAAATTATTTTCTTTTAGTTATGTGTCACTTGTTTAAATTTAAATAGAACCAATATTTTTGTTCTATTATAACWGCCAGTAAGAATAAGACTACCATGTTTCAATATGTTTCACTGTGCTTATGCTTATTTCACCACTAGCTTTCCTTGCATACCTATCCTGCTAAATCCCTGTTTACTATAGGCAAGATTTAAAAAAAAAGGCCTGTTAGGCCTTTACAATTAATTTAATCAGTTTTCATCAGAACATGGGTGTTGAAGGTATTACAAACTTTCCTTTCAGTCTGATAAGTTGACACCAAAGAGTCAGGCTGTGTTTTTAAAGAAAAGCGATTGTGTGTAGGTGKTTTTTTTTAATTCTATTTTGKTTTTTTTTTTTTATTTTAATTCTATTTTAATTTATTTTATTTTTTTATTTTAAAGGATAAGCATGGATCGCTTAACATCACTGCTTCAACAGATTGCGAGTAAATCACTGTATGCAGACACATTAATTGTTGACATTTAGTTGGGGTTTTGCCTTTTTTTGCACTCAGGAATTTACTTGTTTTCAGTCAGTCAAGTCTTAGTTTTGAAAAATATCACTCTACTGTATTGATTCACCCAAACATCTGATTCAAGTGAAAACTGAGAAGATCATGAGTGCTGCATTGCAGGAAGGAAAAAGCACCTCTTGGAGCAGGGATATATTGGGCCTTGACTCATTACAGTATGAACAAAAACCCAACAAAACCAATACAGGAATATAGCTGACCACTGAGTCTGTGAATGTGGATGTCCACCTCCCCAAGCTCTCTCCCTCACAAAGAAGCAGAAAGAAGGGCAACTGGAGTAGCTGCAATTTTGCATCACCAAAGGGTGTTGAGAGACAATTCTGCCAGCTCCCGACCTGAATGAAACTCTTTCCACAAACAGACTGCTTTCTCTGGCTTTGTTAGGCATTGGGCCACGGTCCATTGCCCATGTTGATGTAATGACTACATCAAAATGATGACACAAATGTTTCACCAAAGATGAGCTGTCTTTGAATCATTTCACCAGTCTCTTAAGTATGTATGTGATTTTCATCATCATTTATTCCCATCTTGTTGTTCCATTTTTTTAAGACCACCATGTTTAATACAGACAGAATAAACTGAACTCCTGCTTTCAGTTTTGACGACACTTATGCCATTCTGTCTACTTGCCATAAACTGAAATATTTGTCCCATTTTTTCTTTAAAGTTCCTGTGCCTAAAGACAGATTTTGGTTTTTAAGGGTCTGCACCATCACTGATTTGGTCAGCTGAGAGCAAAGTGTCCCCATTTTTCTTGTGAAGCTGAAGCTGGGAAGGTGAGCATGGCCTACAAGTGAAGGTTCGTTAAGCAGCATCTCAGATATCAGAAGCAGTGGGTTTAGTGGCAGCTTTCGAGTGGCAGAGCTTTCAGGTAGGTTTGTACAAGGCAAGGGAACTACCTGTTTCATCTGTTTCTTTGTGGATGGCTAGAGCGGAAAGCGTCAAGTCTATGCTACGGTTTATGCCATTCCCTTACATGGTTAAAAATATCCCAGGCACCAGGCCACATTTGAAATCCATAGCCAAGTATAGTGTCAGTCAGAGCTTGACTAGATGCCAGAGAACAGCTGCATATTTTGGACTTTGGTGAAAACTCTGAAGCCAATGCACCTATCCTGCCACACAAAAGATCCAAAAAGAGAAAAAAATATATCCATATGTGAGTTAAAATACTGAAATGGAACATATAATGAACTTCTGTAGGCCATTAAAACTGAGAATTTACATGATTTGTTAGCCTGAGTCAATACTTCGCTCATTAATGAATGGATTCAGAATTTAAAGTTTCAGCCCAGCCAAAACCTACTGAGGCTGATGCAAAGCCTCCATAGCACTCAGCTTTAGTCAGACCTTAAGCAACAACATAATCACTGGACACGGTTATCGACAATTAAACTAAGTGATAAGTCCCTTTATTAATTGTTTTCCTTGTCTTTTTTTTTTTCTTCTCATGTGCTGAACTACCTTAAAATGTACTTACTGAAGTATATTTTATGGATATAAACGTTTAGTTGCTATTGTATATCTAATGAAAGATTAAGTAATTTTTAACAACACATTCTTTTGTTAGTTTATAAATTAATAATTATGAGTCACTAGAACAAGTAACAATTCTCTAATTTGGTTGATTTCAGACAGAGACAAAAATAATTCTATTCCTCAGCTGTATATAAAGAATAACGTAAACATGAAAACTATACTGGGAAGGTTAGATTCAGCTGTTCTGAATTGTCTTCTTACTATAAATGTATATACCATTTTACGGACTGAAACCAAGAAAAAAAGTTGCTGCCTCAGAGAAATTACAACCTGGTTAAGATCTCAGAGTTTTAAATATAAAGATTTAAGAAATGTCCATGTTCTGATACTGTCTTAGGATAAATGTAAATTCATCTCCACCTTTGTTCACATGTGCTTAAGAAGAGCCTTGGGTGTTTCTTTGATTTGGGGTTTCAGAGTATGTGGACTTAAATACTGCAGCAGCACTTTAAAAATGTGTGAAATTAGAAAAGAGTATAGATAGTACAAAAGGGAGCATTTAAACTTCAATAACAGAATATTCCTGATAAAGTTATTTGATGGAGGAAAAGATACAAAAATTAATCTTTTACAGCTGGTAGAATCCATGTGAGAAAGAAACTATACATTTAAGAAATTAGATATATGATGAAGGGTAACTCTCTACATAAAGAGACCAGAATGGGCAGAGTTAAGGACATTCTAAGCCTATCCAAATAAACCTAGATGTCAACACAGGTAACAAGGAGGCTTTGTAAAGATTTGAAAACAAAGATGAAAAAAATGAGTGGGTTGTCAGGAAAGAGTGAAACCCAATGATATAGCCTGAGTAGAAAACTGACACATTCAGAAAGAGTTTATATACAGCTATTGCTGATTCAGTCTTTCCCAGGTTTCAGTCTTAAGGGTATTTCTGTAGTCATATTTTCTTCAGTAACATAAGTAATCCTATTGCTGACGTTGTTTTAGTTAATCCAGAAAATGGACACAAATGCATATTCCAAAAATAGCCCAGCCTAGAGGCTTGAATTATCTCCTTGCAGCTTTCTGCCTACATACTTCGTGCCAGGACCATAAGTAATTGGATGAGAAAGGCCCACGCCCTGGACTCTTGAGGTCAACTGAGCAACATCACTGACTGTCGACATGAGGTTCTTAGAAGGGCGATGGCCAGGAGTGGAGCAAAACAGCCATCGTGTTTAATGACTCTCCCCAGACCATTCTGCTTCGGACATGGCACAAGGGCTTGCAAAATCACATTCTGCTGAGACTAAGACACGATCTACTGTGAACTAAAAGACCTTCTGAATTGCTGTATTTTGGTCTTTTTCTGTAAGATTTTTTATGCAAGCTTAAGCCCTATTAAAATGTCTACAGAGAGGAACAGTAAGARTTGTATCATATACATCAAAAGATTAAGGGAAGTATGTTAAAAATGGTGGGGTGAACTTAGTGTTAAAAGCACACAAAATCACAAAAGTATAAAAGACATTTAAATCCTTTTATGTGGAAATTCTAGTTTGATACAGAAGCCAAAATCAAGTCTAGTCAATCAGTCAACCCCATTTTACAGAGGTTTTCTTCATTTTCTTTAAGCTGCAAAGAATTTAAAGCCTCAAGTCTTACCAGCATCCAAATGAGAGAGACAGATCTCGACAACGTGGACAAATATTAGAGATGGGTGAAATAGTTAAGATAACATAGGGATCAGCCCAAACCTCCACTAAAAAAGCAGATGGAGATTTTATGATAATTGCATGCGTACACTTAATTTCATTTTTTCTTCAGTTTCATGCATATCTGCACTAATTCCTCAGTCTGGGACCAGAAGAGACAGTGCAAAAATACTATGAACTAAGACAACATTAATAATATTTCCAGTGGGAATGGAAGAAGACTGCACGAGCATTTTTACAAGTAACTTTTTTCTCATGGGATTTCCAGTACAGATATTTTTAAGCAATGGGGAGTTTGGCTAACTTGGAAATAAAATCTGAACAAACATTCAGACTTTTGGAAGGCTGAATTTAACCTCCTCACCCTTCCTTTTTTGCTTTTGATGTCTATCTAGCACATGAATAACCAACAGAAAAAAAAAAGGGGGAGGGGGGAAGAAGAAAGAAAGAAAGAATTTCACATTCCTATATTTTGGCCAGCACATTCCTTGGGAGAGTAAGTGAGGTGGTTCAAAAACGCAAAAACTTTGGAATTTATGTGATTTTGGCATGTCTAGCAATGCACTTTGGATGCATTAAAAAAAGTGGTTAAAGGGCGTGCACTTTTTTTTGGGTCAGTTTAATCTATTTAACTCTTCAAACTCCAACACATTTTTCCACAGATTACTCTGAGTTAAAAGTCACATAGAAGCATCTATAGACATCACATCATGCTGCTGTTCATGCGCCTGTCAGGGAGAAGTGGCAATGCACATGATACAAGACATATAATGCATGGGAGAGAAGATGGCATTGTGGCTGAGACACAGGGTTAAGAGCCAGGAGCCTTGGGTACAATTCCCAGCTCTGCCACAGATGTCCTTGTGACCTTGAGCAAGACACTTAACCTCTCTGAGCCTCATCTGTAAATAATGCTTCTCTTTCTCACAGGGTTGTTGTGAGGTCAAATTAATTATTAGCTGTCAGGCATTTTGCCATTCCTGTACAGAAGGCACATAAAATACAGTTTATTCCATTTGTGCCAAGATGAAGAGGGTGCAAAGAAAGGGAAAATCTGTGAAAGGGATCAACACCACCCCCTACCGCCCCCAACAAAAAACCCAAAACCAAATGGTATGGGCCAGCTACCCTCCTACACTTTGACCTGTTGACTCCCTGCACCCTTTTCACATGGGCTGGAATTCAGTCCTTCCAATTTCCTTCTGTGTTACCCTTTCCCACCCTTCCTCCTGTTCGTACCTGTACAGCTGCTGAAGTTCCAAGTGCCCCACGTTTGCCAGATTAAGTTAGTGTGGTTGTAGGTCTTTTATCTGGTCGTGCTCTGATTCCACTGAGTTCATTGGTAATGTTTCCATTGCAAAAGGCAAACCTGTGGCCAAAAAAATCTACATTTCTTCTCCTACTAGCATGCCTCAGCTCTTCTGGCCTATATTCTTTAAGACGGCCCAGCAAGTAGAAAAAAAATGTCCATTTGGGGTTACTCATGATGTTTAAAACAGCCCTATAAAATCAAACAGTCCCTAGATACAAGTCCACATATAGTAGTCTGAAAATATTTTATGGTAGATCATATATTTTTATTTTCTCTACACATGGCTGACCTTCCATGTTAAAATTTAGCAGGATTAAGTTCTGTGTCCATTTCAACTTTGTGTGATGATTTTGGTTGGTTATGTACAGTAAATTTAAAAAAGGAAGCACCAGGAGTCAGGCCCTGGCTGAAATTCATTGGATTTCTGATGCTCTTTCTTTTTTTCTTTTTCTTTTTCTTTTTTTCTAATAGAAGTATTTCTTTCCACATAGTTTCTTTAAAGAGTATGTGACCAAAAGAAAATCTTTATTTGCAATGAGAGCATTTGAATGAAGAGACCTCAGTGACTTTTTTTGTTATTGCTGCTGCTTTTATTTTTTTAGATGAAATCTTACTGTTAGCAAAAACTGACAAAGAAACTTTATTCTGCAGAGAAACACAGAAAGAAGTGTGGTGGCAGTGGGTCGAGTGCTGTCTGTTTGGAATGGGTTTGGGTGGGGTTGTGCTTATCACTGACAGAAGCAGGTATCCAAAGCTCAGCTCTTTTTAAGCAGCACAGTTACCCTCTAAAGCTCAAGAACAACTTGCTTGGAAGCACAGGAATTACAGAGTACAAAGCCTGAGCCAACTCTTCACCTTGCAGTGCAGACACAGCTTTAGTATATTGACACAGAAATCAAATGGCATTTCACTGGAGGGATAAAGAGAAAAGTGTAACTACTCTTGGATAAGACATCTAATGCTTAAAAAACTGAAAAAAAATGGGAAAAAACTTACTTGGAAAGATAAGTCTTCTTCAGATAGCACTTCATACCTGATGGAAGCAAAGGTCTTGGACMTCCTACAAGGAGAGGCTCACAGCTTATCCCTGTAATTAGACAATGAACACTCACACCCCTTAATTCTGGAGTTTTAGAAAGATGACACTGAACACTTACACTCTAGCCTGAATGTAAATCACTACAGGTAGTATACAGTCCAATCACTTTGGGGAGGTTGCATTGCAGGGAAATGCTAGAGATAGAGAAGGGAAAGTCTGAAAATTTTTCAGTCCAAAAGGCAATTAGAATTTCCTGTGTCATGGTACATGCAGATCAGTATTTTCTTCATTGTTTCTCTGTTTGAATAGGAGGCAAGTAGTATCTTTTTAGAAAGGTATCAATTCTAGTCATGTTATTCCCATAGTTAAATTACTCACACTATCTAAAATCGACACCTCATTTCTTGTCTCAATGTGTCTCCGAACATTGGTCTTGTTATGTCTTTTTATGGTAAAATAAAGTGTTGTTTGCTATCAGAAATCCTTACACATGTAGACACTTCAAAACTGTAACCAAGAAACTACTTCTCTTTCTGAATTTCTTCTTGGCTAATCTAAGGAGACTGAGTTTCTTTAGTTTATCATTACAAGGCGTACTTTCCAGATCCTAGATTCATTCTTGTTGTCTTTTCAGAAATATTTCCAGTTTTTTTATATGTAAAGAAAGATTTTCTTAGAGCATTCTGTGGCAATGGGGCTGTCTACTGTTCCCTCGGCTATGAAGTGCAAAGCTCCTTTTTCAAGAGCTTACATTCCTGCATATGAGAGATACTATAAAATGGTTACCTCAGAGTGTCATTAAGATTTGTGTGCATTGCTGCTGCTGAATGGTAGGCTTTAGTCTCTCTAATTATCCATGGAGCATATTCACTGATCAAATTTTCATCAATGTGGATTTATTAAGTTGAAAATTACAGAGAATGAAATGATAAAAGTATAGTAATATACTAGAGCAGTATGTAGCATAACATATATGCCGTGTGGTAGCGATTATAGTCAGTAAACCGATTCTCCCATTTATTTTAGCTTCTGAACTGGTTAGCTGCATTAATTATAGGTAGTTTATTTTGGCATAAAAACTGATGTGAAGACTCATTATTCATTTGATATAAAAGCAGGATGAGAGAGAAGTTGAGAGAGGAACAATCATTGTTTTACTCTCATGGTGACCAATTCAAAAAGGCCATCTGGCAACRTTTTCCTTAATGTTTTCAATCAGACATTTAGAGCTGGATTTTCTAAACTTGGCCTCCCAGTTGTGGTCACAAAATATGCACACAAAAGCACCCCTGCATGCTAGAAGATAATTGCGCTCACAGCACACATACTTAAGTACGCAAAATGGCGTAAAAATGGAACTAAATGCAATATAAGGAAAGGCTGAGCTAGAACAGGAAAGGAATGAAAAACTGAGAGGTTGGGTGGACAGTGTGCAATTCTTAATAATAATCTTAATTTTCTTAATAATAATTAGTTTTCAGGTTACTGCCTCATTCTGAAAGGACTGACGTTGATATTTTACATACGTGCCATAATTTTCTCCATTTTTATTTATTACTATTCTAAAGTTTATTTTCTTCTTCAGAATCCAAGCTAGATTTGACAGAATTTCTTATTTTCCTGATTAGATCACTCCCCACCTAATAGGTCTCCTAAAAGTAGCTTTATGTTCTTCCATGTATCTAAACAACATTATATCCAACTCTTCAATATAAGCTTTCTGAGATAAGGAAGAGACATTTCTTATCTACAGGTGCCTAGCACCAGAAGTAGTTTAGGAGTTCTTCCTGATACAGAGCACGTAAGAGTGAAGCCAATTAATTTTTTAAATGCATTGGAAAAGTGATGCAAAAAGAATGAGAAGAAGTGTTCAAAGTAAGAGAATTGAAGTCAAAGAAGTCAACTTTTTTTTTTCAGTACTAAGGTTGATGCCAATACTTGCTTTCACCATTCAGTCGCAGGTCAGGAGCGTAGAGGTGATTCTTCTTGAGAGACTAGTATGAGATGAGAAGCCACTCAATCTGTGTGTAGCACTTCCAGCCGCAGTGCTCCAAGCTCTGGGGTGCAAACCATTTGAACCATTGCTCCTCTCACTTCTGTTGTACTGGAGGACCAGAATGCTCGATGTCCAAGAAGATGCTCTGAGTTTGTTAAAGGCAGGCATTTGCAAAAAAACCCCTTATACCCAATTAAATAATTTTTTTTTTAAATTTTGCATGTGAAGATTTACTTCTTCATTTCTATCCTGCCTATTGCCCTCTCTTCCAATTTTTCAAAACAAGTGAGTTGTGACAGGGCCTGCTGAAAGACATCTTTCATTGGCATCTGAACTCAGTGAAGATTAATTTTTACTGAAATGTTCTTTGGTCAAGCTCTTGTCTGCAGGGACCTTTCCAGAACACATACTGCAGTAGTATTAGGGAGACATTCTCCATGCTGCCTTCACAGACAGGGAGAGAAAGCTGGCCATCAGATTCTGTCCCCACTTTGCATCCTTCCCATCCCACCCCCATACCCTTTCAGAGCTTTCCCTCAGTGACAGGGCAAGATAACCCAGCAGTTGACCTACATTTCGCTGGTTCTCCCCAGGGATGATGTTCTGTGTGCTTGGCAAAAATGGGAAGACACGGATCATGGAACATATGAGCCCTGCCAGGAATGCGCAGTCAGGAGAGTTTCTTCCAGCTAAAACACAGTAAAATTTAACATACAACAAGTTGGATACATTCATCTTCAAATACTGTTTACCAGAGAGTCTAAAATCTCCTGCACCTAATCCAGTGCATGTCCTACATTGAACCATGGGTTAAGTCTACTAATCCCTTCATTACGTATTTGTATATTGAAGGCTCCAATCAGTCTTGCCTCTGTTTGTTAAAATAATAATGTGTTGGCTGCCTAATAAACTGGGGATAGCTATGTTTAGATAGCAATTTTACATAAGTAAGCATTTTTCCTTTTGCAATCCATCGAGTTCAGTGTATAACCTAATCATATTGCAGATCTTACAGTGTTCATAGTCAGAATTTTCGAGCTTGCTACCTAAAAGTAGGTTCTTCAAATACGAATTTAAGACATCTAAACGTACAGCCTGCTTTTAGAACCACCAAGTTATTCAATCCTAGTGCAATTTACCAATGATTTGTATCTTTGCTTATACTTTTGTTAAAAAAATACACATCTAGGCACCTTGTTCAGTGCATCCATAACAAGTGACTACAGCCTCAAGGCTTGGAAGACTCCATTTTTATCGTAGAGCAACTCCAGTCTCCAGCAACTTTGTATCCTGTCTGTATTTAACAATTAATAATCAGAGTTTATTGGTATTCTGTAAACAATATAATGGGATACCAGTTTGTACCAGCTATTAATGGTGGACCTCCATTCAGATACCTGCCTGTTCATGTAAAAAGGAATCATGCCAACTAGAATTTTTCTATCTGACAGATTTCAATCCTCTCTTTTGATTTTTTCTATTTTATTTTCTTCTGAAAACTCTTCAGAAAATGCTTGCTCTGAGGTTATTGAAAGGGCCGCTCTTTGTGTGCTGGAGTTTTCATAGTAACAATAAAAACATACATGCACACACACAAAATAATTGAAGGAGAAAAAAAAAAAAAAGAAAAAGCTTGAGAATGTTCCTTGAGGTTTCTAGCCCAACAACTTAATTTTTTTGTTTTAATCTTATTCCATTCCTGGTATCATATCCCCTGTATAGTTTTAAACTATTAGAACTAGAAGAAAACTTGCTACTCTTAAATGCAGGAAAATGACATGTGTTTTACAGGTCCTTTATCTGAATTAAGTTCATATGTTTCTGTAAATGCTGAGGTAGTAATAACTTCAGCTTGGACTTGGCATGTCATCCATCTTTTTCCCCCTCCCTTTTTGGAACTTGACTTCATTAAGGATGACATTTCCATGCACTAATATATAACACAACATACAAAATCACCAGGGTAACTGAAAGGGAGAGAGAATAGAAGGAACTGCTGGTGTAAAACAGACTTTAAAGTGAGTGTGCAAACTCAGACATAAGTTTTGTACCCAGAAGGAGCTTAGCATCCTCTGCCCAACAAAGAGCTAGTGCCAAGTACTAGAGCAAGGGAAAGGAAATGCTAACCTGCTTTAACCATCAGAAAAGAGAAAAATACAGAGTTTAAGAAAGCAGGAGAAAAAGTGAAAGGAAGAAGAAAACCACATAACTTCTTGATTTTACTTGGAAAAAAGAGGGCAGTGACCCAGCCTGCAGTACTTTGTGCAAAAAGAAATCCACTGATGGTTTTCCTATTATAATCTTTATCAGGAGAGATGGAAAAGCAAGATAGATAAGCAAATTCCAAAAAGTTACTCTAAAACCAATGTAAGGACTTCCAAAGAACGCTACAGAACGAGCCTTTCTGTCAGCTGTAACCCACAAATGCCTGGCAGCTTGCTTGAGCTGACATTTGGTGAGTAACAGTGGTAAATAAATTAAGCAATCACAACCAACAGCAAGGCAACTCCTATATAATTAATAACCATTTTACCAAGCTCAGGAGAAAATCTAAAATGAAAAGAAGTAATTATGTGCTGAATAGCTAGAAATCTTATCTTGTTGACACTGTGAATTTTTCCAGACAACATGTGTCTTGTATGTTGTCTCTTGTGTAGTGCCGAGCAAACTGTTGGCAATTTCACAAATAACAATAATATTAAGCTGAACTAAAGACTTTCATAGATAAGGTGTTTTGTTTACAGTAATGGTCTCTGGACAAAGACCAGGCTAGTAATCAATAAGAACAGAGGATTTAATCCTCACATACCCATTTAGTCTTGATTATGAACTACACAGCAGTTTGGCTTATATCAGAAAATGCGGGCAAATCAGTAGAATCAGTAGATCAGTATTAGTGGCTCTAACAGCACAATTTTTCTCAGGTTAGCAAGCAGAATAACTGTATTTTTTAGAGAAGAAATTATTTGCGTTTCATGGCTTCTTATGAGAGGGTCATTATGTTAATTTAACCACAAGACTCTCAGTTTAGGATATCTCTTTGCTATATTGGCTAATATTTCAATCACTAACTTTAGTAATTACTTTTGCTACCATTAAATGCACAGTAAATTTAAACACTGTATGCATATACAAATGTAGCTGTATTTTGGGGGGGGGGGGGGGTGTGAGTCTGAGTGGTCTTATATTCCACTTAACTGTTTTTGTCTGGCAATTCAGATATAATGCAAAAATACTGAAATGTCACCCCTGGGGTTTTGGGGTTTTGTTTGTTCATTTTTGAAATTTCAAGGAATACTGTAGAGTCAGTGGTATAACCAGTTGATTTTTGGAGGGAACCAGACTGGAGGAAGAACTCATAACTTAACAGCTGCAAGTCTTACGGTGTCAGTCACCTCTAGGTACCCAGTTTCACATGGGGACACAAACTAACATCATCTTCCGGAATAAAACTGCCTTTCCTCTTAGCCTATCCTCCTACCAACACCCTCAACAATGAAGAAAGAAGAAAAATAATATGACATTGTGGGACAAGGAGGCACACAGAGCCAGGGTAAAAGAGGATATTGAGAATTGCCCCAAGGAAAAGGAAAGAATGGGGATCACCCATTAGGACAGGAGGGGAAAAAAAATTACACAAAAGCCTGACGATGGTGCTCAGGGAAGTGGAGTAAAATGGTGAAATGGGAATACATGCAAAGAACATGGATGTGTGGAATGGACTGCAAGGGTGGAATACAAGACATTTATGGGACAGAGGAACTGTGCTGGTGTGTAAAAAACAGGGGTGAAGGAATGACAGACACTCAACCAAGTCATAGTAAATGGCTTGTTAAGCCTGCCTTTGTGTCTTAGAAGGCTGTAACTCCCTTAAAAAACTTGCGAGGGGAAAAACAGAAAAATCAACAGACCAAATAAATAGACCAAATACATTTATTATAGACAGTTTCCCTCTACTTTCACAATGAGTTGCAATAACATATTAATAGGGAGATAAAATTAAGTACAAAACTGATAAAAATGCTATATTTTTAAAGGAAAAAACTTTCTGGTATTCGACCATCTTATTGAAGGAAACAGAATAGGAGGTCCCTGTGCAGCTTCCTAACTTTTTCACAGTAAAAGTCTAGCTTTATCAGCCAACACCTGTCATCTCCTCTTCAGCCATCATTATTAAGCTTCGCACAGCATGTGGTATGGGTGTGAGTTCCTGATCTGGAAGCATGATGAGAAGCAGCCCCCCTGGTTTTGTGCAGAATAAGGCTGTCTTCCTAGCATATAATCAGTTCTAAACTCTGGATCTAGGCAGCTACTCAGAGCTGCTACATGGAAGACCTGCTTTTAAAATAATATTCTGCTCAGCAGCAGGAAATTTCAAGCGGTGTAGAACCCTTGTGGTACAAAGAGGATAGATATATACATTTTCACTAGCAAGCTGTATTTCAGCCATTGATTGATTGCCTGTGTATATTCATAGGGAGGAAGGAAAAAAGGGCCATGAGATGATGTCCTGGTTCCGTCTGGGACAGAGTTAACTTTCTTCCTGGTAGCGGGGGCTGGGTGCTGTGTTTTGAGTTTGATATGATAGGAGTGTTGATGGCCCATTGATGTTTTGGTTGTTGCTGGGTGGTGCTTGCACCGGGGACTTTTCGGCCTCCCGTGCTCTGCCAGGTGCATGGGAAGCTGGTGGGGGGAGCATAGCCGGGGCGGTTGACCCAGCTGGCCAATGGGGTATTCCATACCATGCAATGTCATGCTCAGTATAAAACTGGCGGGGGGCTCTCATGTCATGGGATGGCCTGGGCGTCAATCAGCGGGTGGTGAGCAGTTGCATTGTGCATCGCCTGCTTTGTATATTCTATTATTGTTGTTATCATTGTTATTATTACTGTTCTACTTTGTTTTATTTCAATTATTAAACTGTTTTTATTTCAACCCCCGAGTTTTCCTGCTTGTGCCCTCATGATTCTCTCCCCCATTCTACCGGAGCCGGGGTGTGAGCGAGCGGCTGCGTGGTGTTCAGTTGCTGGCTAGGGTTAAACCATGACAGATGATTTGAGATCCTGTGGATCTGCCAGTGGGCTACAATCCAAACTTTGATTTGTTGGTGAAGGATATTTGGGCAGGTTTCTTTTGTTTCTTTGGGCTCTAATTCTAATGTTTGCCAACTGCTCTCAATTATGTGATCCATGAAGCTTTGATAAATAGATATAGGGAGTGGCTCAATTTAAATCCAATAAATTTAAGATTTGTTCTAACACTAATCTTCTGCTACAGCAGGCATTTAGGTTGAAACTAGAAGCATGACATATATGCTAAAGTTTAGATGATTACCATGGGTTTCACTACTGATGTTAGTGGAGTGTTTAAAGAGGGACAGGACTGAAATGCTGGAAAGGGTATATTCATGCGATGAATTACACCTAAGAGACTGGAGCATAATCTTCAGATGCTTGTATTGCTACTTAAATGCTGCCCCGCTCTGAATCTCAAAACCTAATCCCAAATGATTTCT
The DNA here is from genome assembly GCA_035582835.1 of Phoebastria nigripes. Classification (NCBI taxonomy): domain Eukaryota; kingdom Metazoa; phylum Chordata; class Aves; order Procellariiformes; family Diomedeidae; genus Phoebastria; species Phoebastria nigripes. Next base: position 177,480 of record JAYKAV010003028.1, on the reverse strand, counting down.
GCTCTGTCAGCCGCCTCATTTCTGCTATGGGACACACTAAAACCCACTGAATTATTACACCAACATGTGTTTCTTCAGATGAACTATTCTCTCATTCACCTCACCTACCTGACTCATCTCAGAGCATACGTGCCCGGATCAGACTTCATAGAAGAGCAGCTAAAGAGTGGCTGACAGTTATTGCTTTACAAATCCAAAAATTAGAGCCTTCACCTAGGGTGTAGAAACTTCTTATCCCTCCTCTACATCAGACAGGGTTAGTATTTGAGCACTGTCCTCCCACATCCTAGGAGAAGGGCTGTAGACTCTCAGCTGACTCCAGAAGCTGTTCATGGCTTGAGGACCCACAAGACAGTACTAGGTGCCTAACTATACTTGACGGATATAAATTGCCTGCCTGCCTTTTGCTCTCTCCCTCCTCCTTCATGCCTCCTTGCTCAGAGTGTTAGACTCTGTTAAACGTATTTTTAGGCTACTTGATGTTCCTTTCATATTGTGTAGCTGTGGTATCTCATAACTGTTGTGTCCAATATAGGAGAAATAATTCCCTTGGGCTTCATTGTACAAATCACCATTCAAGATTTAGCCTCAAATTAACAGAACTATTCAGAAACTGAATGTCAATAGCAATTCCTCAATTGTTAAAGAAATGGGGGACATACTGGTGAAGCCACGTTCATACTGAATTTGGATGAATTTTGGTTACACTGTGAATTGCAGGCCCGATCTCTTACCAATGGGAGAATACATGAAAAAGTCTGTGTCAAAATAAGTGGCATCAGACTGTCTCCAAGAATAAATTTAACCTAACTTTAATAACCTTAGCCTACTTCTGTCTTCATAACAAATAAGTTATTCTTTGATTTACATAGCTACAGATTAAAACTACATTTGGAACCACTAAAATGTCACAGCCATGATTAATAAAGAATCAGGTTGTCAAGCATAAATATGTGACTCAGAAGACATTGATTGTATCCCTGATTCAAGCACTGACACTCTAAACCTGGTCAATTCACTTGTTCTCTTTTTGAAAACCAAAGAAAATCTTGGAATGACTCATTCATCTTGCCTGAATGGAAAGAAACACTGAAACACAAATAAGATATTACTTGTAAATGCTAACTACTTTCCTACAGAAATTTCCACTTCATGTCTTTGTTCTGTAATTTCTGACAACTGAAAACATTGAATTAAAGGCACTTTAAAGCTATTATGCATGTCATGTCAAGTAAGAAGGTAAACTTATCAATGGCAATGTTTTCCAAACAGTTTCAACAAACAGCATTGCACAGGGACACAAATATCCAAACTTTCCGTGTTGTATTTTCCAAAGAAAATTGAGGACACTTAATTTTTAATGGGCACAAAAGGCTCAAGAGCCAAAGTTAACTGAAATATATTTTTTTTTTTTTTTTTCCCTCTTTCATGACATAATTCTCAACTGGAGGGAGGTTACTTTAGATTGAGCAATATCAGGAGCTGAATACGATTAAATAATAGGGTCCTGTTCCAAACAACAGAATACAGATTTTCAGAAACAAATACTTTAAATCTGTATCATCCATCATTTGACTTGCACAGAAAATGGCTTCACTGATTTCGAAATCAGCAGGTTTACTGGTGTAGCAAGCTATACAGAGCCAGACAGCACTGATACGTCATCTTACCCAATGCACAGACAAACCTGTACCTCAGGAACTGGCTTCTTAGGACTGTTTCACTACCCAGAAGTATTGTAATATAGATGAAACTGTAAGCAGAAAATGCATGTCCTCATTCAAAATGGTCCTAAAGAAAGTTTTTTAAAAGAAGAAGTACTGGTATTTTAAAGTCAGGAGGGAGTTAATCCTATCAATGTAAATATTCAGAAAATCTGAACACCATGTAAGGAGCCTAAAATAATGCCTGGGGATTTTACGTTTCATTTGTTTGAATACTAGAGATTTGGAGGAAAATGAGGTAGAATAATGACACCCTTGAGATTACAGATGGTGATTGTTCCCCTTTGAAAAACGCATAACTGCATGGAAGTAGAATGAAAGGGTGTTAAATTGGAAAAGCTACAAAGGAGTCTTGATTTTAAGAAGCAAGATTATTGTGCTGGCAGATCAGGAGCACTGTTTTCTAGCAAGTCAGTGGCAGGAGCAGCCTGCATGAAGAAGTATGCACCCAGGCAAAATCAATAAACCATACTTTTGAAATAAATGATATGCTGAGTTAAAAAAAAAAAAAAAAAAAAAAAAAAAAAGAAGCTTTAGATAAAAGTATGCAAGAATCAGATCCTCAGCTGCTATAAATCTAGGCATATCTATGAATTCAGTGAAGCTCTTCCAGCTTTCACCAGCTAAGGATGTGAGCCATAATGACCAGACTAGAATCAACTGGCCATATGCTCCAGTGATTGAATTTTCAGGTGGTAGAATGACAAGAGCGATAAAGTAATAAATTCTTTTTTTTTCCTTGTTTGCTCTTCACAGAAGGCTCTTACTGCCATATGATTTGAAGCGTTATTAAAGATCTCTAATGACCTTGCATTTCTCTGAAAGAGAGATGAAAACAAAGCTGCAATAAAAACTCCTCAGGTTCTGTGACATTGTGTATATAGTAAATACACACTACGTGGTGGAATTTCCATACAATAATTTTTTAGCTGGCCACTTAAGTTTTGGGGGTTTATGGCTCATAATACTGGTCGTCTTCTGATTTAATTAGGGTTATGCAGGAAAACAAGAATCTGGCCTAAGACACAGTCAACGGCAATCTTTCCATGGACTTAAATAACAGGCAGATCAACCTGAAACGTGTTTTTCAGGGAACCAGATTAGATACTGTGAATAAGCATAGTCTTCACTGCTCAAAATACATGCAGGACTGAACCAGTTTATGCAAGTTTATCTTGTTTGTAGAGTACTTTTCAGCAAATCCTCAGTAAAAATGTGAAGCTACCTACCCCATATTGTATTGAAATTGTGTTTGATTTTTCCCTCTCATCATATGATATGTTGTGTGTGAGTTTTAAGTCCCTTTTGTTTCTTCCCTATCTTCCACACACCGCTTTTCTTCCTCCCTTTCACTGCATTTCCAGAACTAGTTACTCCAGAAATAATGATCCGTGTTGATATGGATGGAATTCAGTGACTTCCATAAGCATAGAGATAAACAAATACATTCCAGCTCACCATTTATTCTGTGGTCGGTGATACATCACAGTGTATGTGATAAGTTATCCAGTTTATACGTGTGGCATAAATGCGGAAAATACCCACCCATGTACAGGAAGAAGAACAAGTGTTGGACTGAGAGACCTAACTATTTCTATGAGATATGCCCAAAGATGTTCTACCCCAAGGGCGATGAGACTCCAAAGGCCTTGCTGGTGTGGCTGTCTTAGCCCATCAGACTCTGAGACATGCTTCAGCACTAACTGTGGCAAATTTTGAAGTTGTTTCACGTGGACTCCATGTTACTTCTATTTTTTTTTTTCTTKTCAAGGATAAAACAAAACTTTCAGTCTCTGACAAAAAAGAAAAAAGGGAAAAAAATCCTGCAGCTCAGCAGTCTTCAAAAACTTTTGCTACCCTTCTAATCATTGCTGCCCAGTAAAATGGATTAGGTGGGAAGAAAGTCTATACAGCAGCAAAAGAGACAGAGGGACAGAGTAATTTATGAAAGAATGTTGATTATTTACCACTTTTCATGAAGTTCTGGAGTTTAAATAACTGCTAAGCAGTTTCAGCTCCTGAGAGCTGAGGCATTTGAACACCTTGCAAGGTTGGGTCCCTAGACTTTTATTTTAAAATTGCTTACTCACCTACTGTATTATGCCTGACTATCTTACTGCCCTATTTATGGACTGACATAGAAACTTCGCCTCCATTGTTCAGTGAGTCTCTAAGGAACTGTGCTTCTCTCCTGCTGCCATCAGTTTTGTCTAAACTAAAATTGTAGTATCTTTTAACACATATATGCTAAACTTTATGAACACCTTGAGGGAAAGAGGATACTTAGTGGCATATGCTTTCTATTTTCTAGGGATCTCCATTTACAGTGGATTTTGAGGAGCTATTGTTACTACTGTAATACAAGCCATTTAAATATAAGACTTCAGTATGTAATTTAAAAAAAAAAAAAAAGCCTCTAAAAAATCCTTTTTCTCTCAGGAAATTTGTTCTACATTTTAAGTTCTTCAGTTTATATCCTGAACTTTTACTTTTGATGTAAAATAACTAATTCTTCTGGTGTCACAAGCACTGGAAATAAACTTATTGATAAAATGTCTAAAGGCATATTGGTTCCTATTGTCTCTGCCCCATAATAGAAAGCTACAACCGCTCCTCTCCGCTTTTGGTTTTTCCCATCCTTTATAAACTTCAAACAGTCTTAATCCTGATGCGACCATCAAAGGAGAACATTCTTGAATGTTAAGTTTTCCCTTAAAAATAATCTAAATGTGCTGAGAGTTAGAAAGCTGACAATATATGAGTACAAATAGCACCTTCCTCCTCAACAATTCTTTTCCTGGGTTACTTGAGGACAAATATGCTTATTTTCTTTCCACAGATATGTTTCCACATTTTAGAACAAAAAATCAAGTGCTTAAATTCAATGCTTTTTTTATCCCTAATCAAAAAGGATGAACTGTTCATTTGAAGGGCCAAATTCTGCCTTTACTTATGTTAGAAACCATTTTGCCAGTTGGCTTCTTCAGATCAGAGGAATCTTTATTATAATAGCAATGATCTAACAAGCAGAAAAAGATAGATATGTACCATAACTTTCCAGTTTGCAGGATAAAAATATACCAGAGAGATATCTAGAAATAACACACTGTTTTAACTCATGAGAGTTCAGCTTGTCAACTACAACCTAGCTTCATATCAAAAAAAGAATATATGGAGAATTTGAAATATTACATGAAGTAATTTTTCAATTATGACAAACAAAAGTCATTCTTATGCTTATCCTCACAACATTTATGTCACAACAATGAAGAAACATGTTTTAGTTTTTATGCCATTTTAAAATGAGGGAGATTTGGAGGAAAGAAGATATTTGCCACAGAATCTACTAGATGATCCTCTCCACAAAAAACATCTGTGGCTTGAGTGGTGCAGGGCTTTATTCCATGGCCTAAAACCCAGAAAGCATCTGGTACCATCTGAGATGCCCAAAGATCCCACCCAGTCCCCAGCCACCGCTCGAGACTGCAGGTCTCCCAAAGCTTTTGTGCTAGCCTTTTTGGAGACAGCTTGGATATCTGAGGAATTCTCTAATGGCCCTAGACAACGAAGTTTCAGCAAACAAATTGAACTCTTCAAGTTTCTGATCCTTCAATCATATTTTCAATGGGTACTTCAACTGCAGAAACTAGTGAGAGCCACTTAACTTCAGTTGCCTTTCAAATTGCCAACCAGGTTCCTACCTCGGTAGCTCTACTGTGGAAAATAAGGTTTGCCCATGGTGAAAGGCACAAGTAACTGTCACTTCAAGTTGATGGAAAGATCTACCTCTGAGGTGAATAGAAGTGGGTTGCTTTAAGCATGCTACAAACATGCTGCATTTTTTCAGAGTCCAAGACGTTTGGATAGGTATACAATCTTCTTTTCTCTTTTAATCAGTGTTTAAAAGGCTCAGCTGAGAGACAGGTAAATGACAAAAGATAGACAGACAGATGATAGTTTCATTTGAAATTGAAATGGCACCATACACTTGGCTTTTGGCATGAATACTGGGGCCATGGCTGTAAAAGGTTTTGTTAAACAAGCCGAAGTCCCAAGTGCAAACCGAGCCTCTCTGCCTCCCCTTCCCCCTCCACAACGGGAGAAGGAGTTTTAGAAAGCTATTAAGTTACACTTGGAACTAACATTACCATTTTAAGTACTGGCTTTCTTGGAAGCCTGAAAAATACAGTATGTCAAGTTATGCTGTGGCAAACTGCCGCGCTTTTCAAGTGACAGCAGTACCTCCTATCCTGCTCTCAATCAGCTTTCCACATTGACAGTCTGCTGCCAAATTCCTTATGGAATAGACATTGTATAGCTAAAATTATCTTGTGGGTTCTGGATCACACTAACGTGTTAGTGATTAAATACATTATTAGTGTGTTTAGCTGGGCAATTTTCTCTTAATTTAAGGAGCTCATAATTAATTTAAGTCCATAACATATGCGCAAGTCACTTAACCTTTCTGTGCCTTAGCTTTCAAGTTGTAACATGGGGATTAAAGTGCTTACCTACTAGCATATACACATTAAATTTGTCAGGTGCTCAAATACCAAAAGAATGGAAGTCATATGAGTGCCTAAGAGACAGAGATAAAATTTTAATGCATGCAGACATTGCTGGAGCTTTCAGCAGTAAGCCCTACTCTTCCTCTTTCCAATTACCATTTCACAGCACATGTACCTGTGCACATGTTCACATGTCAATTGACAGTTACAAATCAAAAGTTATTTTCTTAAAAGGAAAGGTGATAAGAATTTCCAGGGGAACAGAAGATGGTGGTGGTATTACTTTTAAATCCTGCAGAGTCCAAGACACACAATCTACACTTGTTTGTATGCCAATTCAGTTAACATTATTCTATTTTTCAAAACATTGTGGTCCTACACTTTATAGAAAAGAGCACTGTGTTCTGAATAACAGTGAGCTATTGAAGTGACACTTTTCCTGCCTGCTTCAGTAGCAAAGCTGAAAAGCCTTTAGCTGTGAATTAAAAAAAAATCTGACCATGGTTTACTGCAGTTGATAAAAATGCCTTTGAGACATCTAAATTGTTTGCGTATTTATTTCAAGGTAAAGTTGGGGCAGTACAATTTCTAAGAAATTGTGGTGATTGTGGACTTAAAATATGCCTTTTTTTATACAGCATTTAGTAAAAGTACAATCTGATTAAGGTGTAATTTGAGCCAACAAAAATTTGCTTTGTTATTCAATAACGTAGAACATTCAAAGAGTCATACTTTAGGTAGTTAGTAACTTGGATAATACAGGATTCAAGAAAGCATTGATCATTTTTACTTGGCTAGCCTTCCCCAGTGCTACCAACTTAAAATTGCTAATACATTTCTCTCTTGTTAGCTGAAAATTAAATGAACTGTATAACTCATCTTTACCAAGTTAATAAAATTTGGGATAAGTGTAAGTAAAGGCTGTTGGAATTGATTTTTGATAGTAGTGGTCACTGCCGTGAAGTCATAGTAACAATAAATTGAAAATATATTGTAATTTGGTGTAATATTGTAACATGTAGAACTGGGCAAAAGGGATCAAAGGCATATATGAATCTGGGCTGAGTTCAGCGATAGTTCAGTTGTGAAACGAAGGAAAGTATAGTATAGAAGTGGAGAAAAGCAAGCTTTGAAAAAGTGTTAAAATAAAGCAGTTTTCCAAAAGTGAAAATGTTGACAGGTTTTTAATCATACTTTTTTGACTATTAAGTCAAATTGAAAGTTTTCATTTTTGAAAATGAGGTAAAATTTAAGAAGAGGAAATAAGAGGAGTAGCAAAGATCTTTTATATCTGAAAATGAAATCTCACATGTTAGGTCAAATGAAATAGCATAGACTAAAATAAAATCTAAGAATTTTGTCTTTTTCCATCTACCCCAAGTCTTGGAAAAAAAAAATGCTGTGGTCGAATACCATCCACCAGCCTAGCTCCTTTTCTGTTCCTTCCTTCATCCAACCTCTAGGTTGGCAATCACTTCAAACCATATTTTGCTAATCTCTAAAACAGAGTTACTTTTTTTTTTTTTTAAACTGAGTGTCAGTGATCTTCACTATCAAACCTTGGTCAATAATGTATATGTGCCTTTCTCAGTAATTCTCTTTTGGGTTAGAATATTAATTTTTGGGGCTTGAGTGTGCCAAATGACCACTGAAAATCCTCAAGCATAGTGCAGCTAGGGTTGCAAACACTGAGTAAGACTTACTCTATCTCACCCTGTGTCTCAGCCTTATAAGAAGAAGAAAGTGAGAGACTGTCGCCAGGTTACTGGTGTTAGACCAGTGGATTATTGTGAACTTTGGCTCCTTTCTGGCCGCTCAGGACAGAGCATCTGGTGGAAGATAAATGTGTGTGAAGTACAACCTGGCTGATGTAACTTGTTTATTTACACTGCATCCAGTAACCCTTGAGCAGAGCTGATCACAAATTGCATAGACAAACCTTCTTCAGGAATCTGAGACCAAACAAATTCCTGCACCCCAGAGAGTGAAATGAGTTATTGAGATGAAAGGAGAAAAGATCTGCTATAAATTTGCTATAACTGCCTACAAGCATCCTATGTTGCATGCCCTTGAACGCTGCAGGACGATGTATGACAATACCCACTTGAGGGCTCCTTCCATAATACCAACATGGCAGATGTCAAATCACTAAGCAAGTATGTGAGAGAAAAAAGGAATCAGTAAGGTGTTTCCTTGAATTTTAATATATTATTTGTAGAAAATGGGAAGGAAGCTTGCAACAGCAAGAATTGTGAGAATAGTGAAAATAGGAAGACACTGTCTATAAGTATCTAAAAATAATGAGTTGCTCTTAAAGTGTTAGTTATTTTGAGAGGGCTGGTTCTGTAAAAGTAGTTTGGTGACACAAAATTGATTTCCTCTCCTCACTATGGATTTCCCTGACCTGAGACAGTGTCTACACATACTTTATTGTAAGGTTTCATTTATTAGTATTATCTTGATAAATGATAAGGTATTAAACATAGGATGAGATATTGCGGAGTAGAACTTGTCTCTCACCATTTCTATAAGTTGAAAAAGTTGGTAGTAACATCCCTTGGTTATTGATTAATCCTTCATAAACTTTTTTGTAATGAGGCATTATATAACTTCTACTTGTTCCTCCCAAACCTTTGACAAGTATATCTATACAAAGTACACATCACGAAAAAAAGAAACCAACCAAAACCCAAACCAATTTTTGTGCCTAACTGGGACCACTTTTGTGGCAACATTATGCCAGTGACAGCTTGGCAAAAACTGAACGTTTCATGACTGCAGGGTCACTTTTGATTAAGACAGACTGTGTGGCTCAGCTAGAGGCTTGTAGCTAGGACAGCTATTATGAAGACAGGAAAGGGCATAAATAAAGAGAAGGTTGCAGGCAAAGGAGAGGCAAGGAAGTAGGCACTGCAGAGGGAGTCACTACAGAATTACTGGGTCTACAGAGAAAAGATTTAAGGTACATGAAGAATAAAGCTGGAGTGTAATCAGTTCTGCTTAACCCAAGAAGGTTGCTGGTGATAAGCGTGTCAAATTTTGCCTTTTTCTGTGGAGGTGTTTAGGCACTCACCTAGATATCAGTTTCTATTTTCATCAACAGTAACCCTCTTTATAGCAAATAAATGGGCCTACTGCTTTCCCTCCAACTTTCCCTCAGTGCCTTGCAAACCTTCAAGGGCTCCTTGGGCTTTGACTAATCCTCTTGTATTTACAGGACCTAGATGGCTCCCTGAGCCTATAACCCAGTCTAAATCTCCAACTCTTCACCTATCTCCCTGATATAGCCATATCTGCAAACTACCTTTCTTGTAGCTGAAGTAGTCCTTTGCAAATCAGAGAAAATTTGGAAGCAGAGAGTGGGGTGAATTTTTTTCTTGGTTAGCCAGGCCACTGTGAAGGGTGAAAAACACTGGCTCCTCCTGTCTGCCCCTTTTTTACCTAAGCATGGCTTTCGGAGAAAGCTTTCACATCAGTGCTACTGGTCAATGATGGGACTTGACATTAGAGACTGGGCAGCCTGCAACAGATGTTCATAGTATGGCCTCAGGATGCAAAAATTTGACCTCAGAGTAAGAAGAGAATCAGCACCTTTGAAAGTCCTTCAGGCACCAATGACTCCTTAAAACAAAGGACTGAAATCTGTAGTAGTATTGAGCTGAATTATTGAGAGGAGAATGTCATATACCAATGAACACAACCTTTTGGTTTAATTAAATTTTCTTCCAAGTTTTCTCATTTAGTCAGTGAACCAAAACAAATTAATCCTTATTCTATAGCAGCCTCTAATTCTCTTTCAGTTCAAATGGCAAAGGCCTTTGTTTTGGGAACTAATAGACCTGACTTTGAATCATAGAATCATAGAATAGTTTGGGTTGGAAGGGACCTTTAAAGGTCATCTAGTCCAACCTCCCTGCCACGGGCAGGGACATCTTCAACTAGATCACGTTGCTCAGAGCCCCGTCCAACCTTGAATGTTTCCAGGGATGGAGCATCTACCACCTCTCTGGGCAACCTCTTCCAGTGTTGCACCACCCTCAGCGTAAAAAATTTCTTCCTTATATCTAGTCTAAATCTACCCTCTTTTAGTTTAAAGCCATTCCCCCTTGTCCTGTCACAACAGGCCCTGCTAACAAGTTTGCCGCCATCTTTCTGATAAGCCCCCTTTAAGTACTGAAAGGCTGCAATAAGGTCTCCCCGAAGCCTTCTCTTCTCCAGGCTGAACAACCCCAACTCTCTCAGCCTTTCTTCATAGGAGAGGTGTTCCATCCCCCTGATCATT